>CAKNWT010186351.1:0-13067 GCA_932066315.1 Andricus coriarius
AGAGGGTATATTTGGAGTTAACCAGGACTCAGAAACAGCTAATATATGGTAGGAACTTGTACTGATAAAATGTTTGAATTCTAGAAAATGTGCCACTAGATACTAAGCCTTAACTAAGCTCACGAAGTACGCGTAAAAACTGATTTAGATAATGAAACATAATCAACACACCCCAAACTAAGTGATTACAGTTCAATTTAGATCATCGGCAATGAATACAAGTAAGAAAGATACTAAAGGGATAATAAACAATGTCAAGAAACAGTGGCATAAATCTCTAGACAAAATTCTCAAGAAAAGTGGAGATGATTTAGTAAATTAATATCCGGATATGCAGAGAGCTAGGAATATTGGGATGGTATTAGAACAATTAAGGTATCCGAGATAAACAATTAAGCCTGATATTATACAATTTATTATTCTCAAAAAGACCAAAATAAAGATTTAATGCAACTAATTTAAATATGAGATCAAGTTTGCTATCTGATAATACATATGTATAAGGTATAAAGAACTTAAAAAACATTGAACCAACGGCCATCAAATTCCGTAGATAGCCTAATTACTATTGGAAACGTTCTATGCGTTGTGTCAGCGACAGTTGAATCCTAGTCGTGCCATCATACTTTCGACACAAGATCTTTCCTTCTGCAATGCAAAGATATTGAATCTTCTTTTGCCTCCTTAAATCCAATGCAGAAGCGTAGATCCTTCAAATAAAGGGCGTCAAAACCTCACGTATGAAAATGAGACTTATATCATTATCTGGCCAGCCAAGACTGGTCGTAGAGAAGCCTTTATACATTTTTCCTCTCCTCGTTTATCTTGCCCTGCATCTTATGTTATCTCGGCCTGCATGTAAGGGTACGATCTGAAGGCTTCTTGGAACCAAAATCTGAGTTGCCGCACTATCAAGATCGGGTCGAAGATTTAATAATCGCGATTGACTGAAGTTTGATAAGAATGGTTTCACAATTTGAAAAAATTAAATGTCCATGCGTTTATGAAAACGAAACATTCATGTTATATAGTATAAAGCTGTCTCATATAAAAATATGCCAATGAGTGAAGTAGTCTGCTGGTATCGATAGAGATCTGATATTACTTTCTTTCGTGCAGACGCGCGGAGTTTGTAAAATCGAATCAACGGTTTGAAGACTTGTGGGTTATACACGTGATAGTCTAAAACGCTTTAGGATTGCGTTCTTGTGGCCTAATGGAGATTCCGCGACTTCTTCTCGGGTCAATTCTGTGATTGCGCCGCTGTACATATTTATTTTCACGCGTTTTCCTTTCCAAGCAACAGGTGTATATATTCCACGGAAAATGGTGTGTCTGTTTGCTCTGTTCAATATTGCAAATACGTCACCATTGGACGCTGATAATACAATTTGTTCTTCGGTTGGCATGGGCGTAAGGGCCTTATTTGTTGTTCTCAATTGAATTTCTTTATGGGAAGGAAAAGTGTATCTTCGAAGTTCGAATATTCGGTTCGGATGATCGTTGGGAATAAGTCGAATGGATGAAAGTTCTTCAAGTTCACATCCAAGTATGAGACAAGAAGGATTTATTCTACGAGGAGACCTGGACCTGACATGCAGAGAGGGCTCGGCAGGAGGAGGGGATCCCGCAGAAGAATGGGGTCTGGAACGAGGAAGAGTCCTTTCTGAAGAATTATATCTTGCAAGAGGTGTAGTCCTTTCGGGAGAATGTATGTCAGGAAAATGAGAAGGTCTGCGACGTGGAACACCAGGAATAGGGTCACCATTAGGCAAACATTCGAACTGTGAACCTAATTCTGCAAAAAAATATAGAAGATTATATTTTTCTTGAAGTACACAATCTTATGTTTGTATATCATACGTTTTGAATCTGGTTGTAATTGCCAGTGTATATGTATATACACTGACAATGTATTTCAAATTTTTTATTTAATTAGCAAATTCCACATCGCGTTAAATAATTAGGTTTCGAAGAATACTTGAGAAACGTAAATCTAAAGAAATAATATTCGAAACAAAAAAAAATTCTTTTTTTTATGTTTCAAATTCAAAAATTCTAAAAGTTGTTTAAAATTTTGAAAATTTTATTAAATTGTTTGCTTTACATTAAATTCATAATGAGGAGGTGCTTTTAGTTTAAAAATACAATTCTTGGGTGAAAATTCATAAATTCCAGAATTTGACTTGCACAAACGTCACTAACGAGGGGGGTTTTCGAGGTTTAGAATAAAAATTTGGGTCTGTGACAACTTTCGTGAAAATAAACGCATTAAACCAAATGTTCGAAATTTGAGTCTGCTTGTTGAATTTGTTAATCTTTTGATCATTTGACTTTCGAGATCATGACGATCTGTCTACTCGGATCATTTTGATCTGCTTTTAGTGTCATTTGTCAGACTGAACAAAACGGAAGCCAATTTTTGGCGCTGATGTCATAACGACATCACCTAAAAGTTGTATCTAACCGCATTCAAGTGACAACTATACTTGACAGGTGATATATTCTAATATCAGGTTTTGTTAATATTTTAAATTTTCAAGTACACTGCACGATGAGAAACCATGAAAAGGTCGCATATGGGCCTAAGCACTCCAAGAACGGCGGCCATCTTGGTTTTATTTGATACATATTACTGTTTCATTCTAATTCACCTTTCTGTCTTTTGCAAATTTAATTATGTTATAAAAGGTTATATATTTTTAATATCTTCATGGAAAACCTAGCCAATATCTTATACGATAACATTTATCTATGAAATTCTTATTTCTAACCTTCTGCCTAGTATGCTTCTCATATATACTGACCAGTTTTGATGTTTTAAGTATATTCTGATAGTATCAGTTTAATATAATATTTTCGTATAAAAATTATCTGAAATGCCTTGATATTAATTAGCAATCACCCGCATGTACTGTATGCCTCTATTTTCTATTCAGGTATGATTTGCCGAAGTAGAAAAATACCATCTGTGCACGCCTACACAAATGTTGACGTGTACAGTTCGGCTTGTGCTACATTGGTCCGTGCAGATTATACAGCAAAAATTCTGATTTGCATAAAGCTTGAAAATAATTACATAGAGTTATAGATATATTTTATTATTATATTCACCAATAGAATTGAGGAAAAAGGCCAAGAATGGGATCAGAGTATAGACAATCCTCATCTTTTCTAATCAGACAAAAAATTTTTTCATGTATTAATGAAGAATTTTAATAAAAATGTAACTATTGAATATTCGGCTGCTTCATTAGCTTATCTTCTTTACTGTATAATCCTTATCTCCTAAATTGGAGGCAGCAAACTTGTCCTTCAGAGATATTTACATTTCATAAGAGTCATTTTAATTGATATAATCTTATAAATTTTAGCGACAGCTGGTTTTCACGTGGCAGATTGGCATAGTGTCTATCCTGGAGATTAAAAAAAAAAGAAATCACGTAAAGATTAAAATATTTACTCAGACATATTTATCAGAGTAAGCTCTTCTTTCGCTTTTGTGCACCCACTTTCCCTGTTGCTTTTCTTTTTAACGTAAAAAGAATAATGATTTGAATCAAGTTTTTTGTTGTAAACGGTATTTTTTTTTTAGTTTAGATCCTTCAGTCTACCTGGATTGGTGCCGACTTTGTTAATCGGGACCAATTTCCTGAACGGAGAAAATTGAATCTGTCGAAAGGTCAAATTCTTATAGACTTTGGCTCTATGCGAAAAATACTTTTCGACACAACCCTATTAAATAATAAAATAAACTCAAAAAAAACCTTGCACATGTAAAGTTCAATGCTACAAGGTGTGGTCTCCATTGGTGTACGAATTAGCTAATGATAGTAGCGTATCACTAGGGACGTTCCACTTAAAGGACCTTAAACCGTGCCACAAACCAATTAATAAGAAAGCCTAATTTGGCGCAATGTCGTGTCGGATGTTCTTATTTATGTTGAATGATTTTACCTGAGTTTCGCACGCTCTTATTTCTATTAGGTTTGAGGATTCTTTCATCCGAAAAAGAGTTGGACAGGAAAGGTGTCAAGTGAGCAGTTAAGAGCCCACGATCTATCAGCTTGATGTATGCGTCGTCGTTAGATCCATGTTGCACGGGACCATGAGTCGCGAAAAGGCAGTGACCCGCCGCTTCAACGCAGAGCTTTCTTGGGCAGGGTTCTCCCAGCCGGTAGAGCCTGATGACCTCCAAAGAAGAAAGACCTATTCGCGGCTAACCTGGCCTTTTTCCCAAACAATATCTCGGACCAATGAATCAAGAGCTGGACCAAGAACAAGGTCAATTGAAATGCAGACCTTTTCAACATTAGAAAGGCCTGATGCCCCATCAACATATCGGTTTCAAGGATTAGCGGCAGGACCTAAAGGCTTGTTTCGTAGTCCTTCACGGCTAGTACGGCCTATTGTGTCATTATAATCTTGGGCAAATAAACCGGAGATAGGATAGCAGGAGTTCCCTCGAGGATTCAAGCTCTTCTGCACCAGCTGTGGAAGAGATGGGATCCGCGACAGAGATTGCTGACAAGGGAAGTCTGAGTATAACCGAACAGAAGGCTTGGATGACACTGGGATCGTACCAGGAGAACCGTGCCCCTGTACCCTGCTACAATTACGCGACAAATGATCACATGTGGCCATGGTGTCCCACAAAGCTACAGCTGTTCTACGATGGGTGCGGTAAGTCCGAAATCCACCGAAGGGGCTGCCTGCACTGAAATAGGGGACCAAGCAGGTTTAAGGTTCGCTACTGAACGGACATGTTGTACGATTTTTTTTTCTTCTTTCTCCGCATCTCTTGAGGTGTTATAAGTTATCGTATATATCGATCAGAAAATGACCACACATTATTCCTGATTTTTTTTTAAATTTATGTTCAACGGGATTAAGGCTTGACTGTCAAAGGTTTAAGCTGAAACGCCTGGCACTACTTGCAGATTGAACTTTGGGTCCTACGATATGACCGTCGCTCCTTTTTTTTGTTAGGACGATAGACCACCTATTGTGATTATCTTTTAAAAGATTTGTAAGCTAATCCTTATTATTTATTTATTTGCTTTTTTCATGATTATCTTTTGGGGACATTAATCTTTTGATTTTGTTTTGCAATTTGTCACCTCTGTCTCAAAAAGAATTTGGCTTAGTCTGCTATGGGGTGGAGTCATTTTTAATATCCAGCCGAAAATATCGCTTCTATTGTCTGTTTCGAAACCAGTATTCGGGCTATATTGTTTTAATAATGAAGATTAATTTTATTAAACGCAGAAAGGTCCAATTATTTTGGGACTTATCAGGGATTTACCTCAAAATGTTATAAACCTTTCCGTAGTCTGGTCAAAATGTCGCCCTTTCGATTTAACCATCTAGAATTTAAACTTATTATATTATGGGTAAAGTCTATTTTTTTGCAACAATCGATAACTGTTTTGCGGCAATTTTTCAAAATTTTTCATTTGTTTCAAGGGAATTCGGCCCCACCTTTTACTTAAAATATATAACTGATTATTCGTACAATACAATATGTCTTTTTTTTTGTTATTTTACGCTAGCAGATCCTTGTGTTGAAAGAAACACAGATACTTTTGTTAAAAATTAATTTTATTAGTAGAAGATCCATCACTCCTTTTTCAACTGCAAACATAACTACTAGGTTTGATTGGAAATTTGTCACTTTTAGTTTAAAATTTAACTGTTTGGTTATAAATTAGCTTTTCGGTTTAAAATTCAACAATTCAGTTGTAATTCTTTTTCTCTCTTGACTGAAAAATTTTTTTTAGTTGACACTTCAACGCTTTTTAAAATTTATCGTCCCTATATAAAATATTTGTTTTAGGAACTATACGATGCATCTTTTGGAAAAGTGATATTTGACTTTGAAAACAACAATATTGAAGCGCAAAATAAATAAATATAAATAAAGCTCAATTAAAAAATTGCTTTGCGCAAACTAAATTTTAAATAAACAACTTTCAAACTGATTACAACCATTGTTCATCGAGGCTCAAATATGGATCAAACTTTGATTATAATAATATCTTCAATGGAGAAATTTTGCTTAAAATAATATTTGCAGGATATCATCAGAAAATTTTCAAGAACAGTTGTATATGGTCAAATTCGTATTTTGTTCATGCCATTTCTTTGCAATGTATTAATAAGCAGGCCTAGTCTGAGGTACAGAAGTTAATAACACATAAATTTAATACAATGGAGTTCAAAATAATATAGAAAATTTCGAATTTTGGAATCACTTTAATCGAGCATAAAGACCAAGGGTAAAGGGCGGGATGCAAAACACGGAAAAAAGTTTGCTGCCTTACAGAGTTTCTTGCTTAAACTATAAAAAGCGACAAAATGTGAAGGCATTATTTGACATCAATAGTTTCTCAATTTCAAGAAACGAAATGTTCATAAATTTAAATAAACGGAATATCCATGTCATAGGGTAAGAGCACTTATTCTTTGCATGCCCTTGCCCCAATTTTTGGCAACCTTTTCTCATTTCTTAGATAATACATTTTTAGCATGTTTTGCCTCAATTAATTTAATTATGCTATCATTTTAACATATAATTAATATATCAATTACCCAGCGAAATCAAATATTTATACAAACTTAAATAAATTCTTTTTGGTTTTTGATATTCCAATAATTGGGCTAAGGTGCCTAGAATTGGTGTTCTTATCCTATGGTGTAAAACTTTCTCAAATAAGAATACAATAAAAGTTTTTACTTTAGTTGTGTTTTGTCAATGAGTGAAGTAATCTGTGGGTATCGTTACATATCTCATATATTATTTTGTTTTCTGTGCGGGCGTGCGAATTTTGTTGAATCGAATTAACGGTGTGCAAAATCATGGTTCACACGCATACCACTTTAAACTTCTTTAAGATTGGAACATGGTTGCCCGCTGGACATTCCGCGATTTCTTCTGGAGTCAATTCTTCAACTGCGCCGCTGTACATATTTATTTTTCCCCTCTTTCCCGCGTAAGTAATAGGTGTATACAATGCACGAAGAACCGTTTGTTTGCCTGTTTTTTCCAACATATTTTCGAAGTTCAAATATCTTATTCGTATTCTTGATGGAAATAAGTCGCACATATCTGAGTTCTTCAAGTTTAAATCCCAGTATCCGTGAAGAACCATGCCTGGCGACAGGAGAGTAGGACCTGGCACGATGAGTAAGCTCGCCAGGAGGAGGAGACTCGGCAGAAGAATGAGCTTTGGCAAGAGGAATTGTCTTTACTGGAGAATGAGTTCTTGAAAGAGGTGTGGGCCTTTCGGGAGAATGTATGTCAGGAAAAGAAGAAGGTCCACAACCAGGAACACCAGGAACAGGATCGTCATTACGCGAACAGCCGGATTGTGAAGCTAATCCTGGAAAAAGAAATAGAGGACTACATTTTTCCTTAAGTACATAATTGTATGTTGGTATGTCCTAATTTGTAAATAATGTTACAATTTTCAGTGTTTTTTTGTTGTTTGAAAACTTATTTTTCCAACTGAAATTTTAATTAGTCCAGTTACAAATTCGTGATTTTAGTTGAAAAGTAATCTCTTTGGTTGAAAAACCAACTATTTTGGGTTGAACGTTAATTTTTTTGGGTTCAAAAGTCTACCACTATATTTTCGGTGGAGAATCGGAACATGATTTTTTCCACGGAGGAATGCTCATTGATTTCATTTATCTATACAATTTATTTTATTTTAATAATAATTAGAGGGCGTTCCACAAGAAGCATTATGCGCCACATGTTATATGGGTTATCTAATATGCGAATATAGATAGGAATATAGATATAGATGCGAAATCGTCCTTTCTTTTCATGCCTTAAAAACGTGTGCCAAAGCTGAATCCAATCTGATCAGCCTTTTGAAAGTTATCGTGCCTACAAACTACAGACATACAGACAGACACCTTCATAAAAATCGGTTTTGCTGACTCAGGGTGTCTCAAAACGTGGGGACTATATGATAACCGACGTATTTTTTTGTAAATTTTCAAAATTAACAGATTGGGGTGAAAAGCTATAGGATATTTGAGACAAATGAAAGTTACTTTTGTAAGTGAAGTAACTAAACGAGTTGATGTTCTTGCTGCGTAACGTATCTGTAACGAGTTATATCGAAAAGAAAGTTACTTACCCGACACAACTTGTTGGCTTTGGCGGCTTGAAGAAGATCGGCCTGAAGAATGTTGCCACCTCTTCTTAGGAGGAAGTATAGAAGGTAAGTCGCCTTTTGAACTTAATTCTGTAAGAACAAATAGAAATGGATGCATTTTTAATTTAAAATACTAAAACCAAAAATTACTTGCTACAGAATTTGCAGTTTCATTCATTCAAGTCTATGTATTGTGACGCTGCAGATTTTGAAGTGAACAGAAGTCAATCGTAAACATAAAATAAATGGATCTCTGGCATTTCAGGGACCGCACGATGCTTTTTGGTTCGATTCGTAAATATTTTTTTAACTTAATTTAGGCTGATTTGTGTTGATGTTAATTTCATTACATGTACCGCATGCTCGGAATCAACGTCATCGATGGACAACAAGACACATCAAGAATCGGAGAACTTTAGGACATTTAACATTGACTATTACTCCAAGATGAGTGAAGGCAGGATTCAAATAGTCGTACCATCTCCCGCTATCTTCCACTGCCGCCAACCTAACATCTATACCCTCTATATATCAGTCATTGCTCTAATTGTTAAACGCAAGCATTAAAACATTTTATTTGAATATAAATCCTACAACGATAGTAGCGTTTACAAAATCTGCCCTCCAATTTGAACGTTTCAAAAAGTGTCCCAAGTCAGACCAAATAATATTGTGAAAACGTTTCATTTCAGACTTAAAGAGAAAACCACGAGTGGATGCAGAGCTGATGGATCCCTATCATCCACCGCCACCCACCTCTCCACCGACAAAACAGTTCCATGGTTCTTTCCAATCGATCCAATTTCAAACCAACAATGACGGGCTATACGAAAAAATGTAATAAAAGGCATAAAGATTAAATATTCTAACATTTTTTGCTGATAGAAAATCGATACCTTCGAGGTATTTACTCATTCGTTCAAGACAAATTTGCATAATACTAGAATTGTCAAATGTCTGCGACACTTATAGCTTAACAACAATAATTAGCAGTAAAATTTACGTTAAGAACGTCGAGAACTTACCGGTAAGTAACTGGTAGGTTCTCGAGTGATTTCTAGAAGCGTACCAGTTTTATTTCTTTAGTCTTTTTGTGTTTTGATTACTAGAAATCAGATATGGTTTTAACCGGGCCCAAAGGAGTGCATGGCTCTTGGGCGCCAATTACTAAGGGGAGCCTTGACGCACCCCAGCTGAATGTTTCGATTTATGGAAAGTAATAAAAATAATGTATACGAATCTTCCAGAAACCTCTTATATTTAAGTCACTAATAGAGTATTTCTTCCCCGTAGTTATATTGGTAAACAGACTTCATCATTAGTTTGGCTTTTGTATCCTGTTATGTAACCTGCTTATAAATGATATAGTAATACTCTCTATATGATAACTGCAACCAATGAAGAGAATAATCAATACAATATAATAACAATATAATATAAAACTCGCATCTATTACGCATCTGTTCATGTACTTCTTGACAAGCCAAGTAGTATGTATGACTAGTAGACAATTTTAAAAGCGTTGATCCATACCTTACTTCATAACTCGCCCGCTCAGGTCGCTTCTCCAGTTGCGTCAGGACTTCAGTCTCGTAACGACGTCCGTTCTCGTCACCCGCTCGTCCTAGACTCATCATATCTTTCTTGAAAAAAAATATATAACTATGAACAAACGATCCAAATTCTACGGAATCTACATCAAACTGAGCTATCTTAACAACAAACTTTGAGAAAGGAAATTAAGAATCCCATGGAATTCACTTTGACAAGAAGATACCCTAATTCTACGGCATTGTGCAAGAAAAGTCCTCCGAACCTCAGGACGAACTCCAGATCTTATCCACTGATCTTTTCTGGTCCCCAGAAGACCGCAGTACTTTTGTCCCAGGTCCCAGTCAGCAGTTTAAGGGGGGAGTATAGTTGATTCGGTCAAAAAAAGTTATTTTTTTATTTTTTTATATAAATGTACAACATCTCAAGAATGTCATATCCAAATTTCAAGCAAATCCGAGCAAAACTGACGCAAAACTTCGATTTTGTGTATGCAACGTTGTTACCGAGCAGCTTCTGCGCTCGTTTATAATCCCTAAATTGCTTTATTTGTCGGTGAGTTATTGCACAGGCAAAGATAAAGATCAATTCCTCCATATTCTCACTTGCGGGGTGCAGTGTATGTTTAGCGGGCGTAAAGTTTTATTTAGCGGAAGTAAAGTTTCATGTTGGCCAGGGGGTGGAGTGGGCATGTGCGAACGTCACTGGGCTAGAAGCGGCCACATAACGACTGCTTCACGTGCATGCAATGGCGCGTTTTCAAGGGGGGTCGGACAACAAAATTTTTATTAAAGTGAAACTTAGTTTGGGACGGGAGTGAATTTAAAAAAAAAGACCGAGCGTACGGATATTTCACTGTCTCTCTCTTACAAGTATACTTTCTATAGCCTATACCTTCTCCTTCAATTCGCGTATCCCTTTTGTGCGGTTATTCGCAATTGCTTCCTCTCTCTCTCTCTCTCTTGCTGCACTCTCTTACCATGCGACCTCCTTAAAACTTACGATGATTCGAGGGGTTTCTCAAAACCTTATAATATTAAAACTATCAATGCGGCAATCTGTATTAAATTCTTATCGAGACTTCCAAGATTTTGACGAGATTGCTGGGAGTTCCGAGATTCTCGAAACTGCTCACGATCAGAACTCACGTGGGCAGCTTTCGGATTCAGTTAACTGTTTGTTCCACATATAGGAGTGTATGTCGCAACGCTTCACACCACCTCATCTCTGCGAACACTTGGCCAAAGATTTTCAAGAATTCTTACGAAAATCTAAACATAATTAAGAAAGAGGAAGAAAAATATCATTGCAATTAGAAAAAAATCTGCAGTTAAAAATTTGATTATGAACTAACGCGACGAAATTTTAGGCCAAGCAAGGCCGATGAAATCAACAAATCTTAATGAAGCTTTGCAAGAAGCATTGGAGGTGGAAACATGGATTAAAGAGGAAAACCGAAATAAAATAATGAAACCAATTATGAATAAAGCTATACCTTAGTTTTTACGACCACAAATGTTAACATCTATACCCAGGCTACCTCAAACGACCACCTGAAACTCAAATCAGAACAAGGAGGGAATAAGAAGAAGAGGGAAATTAGTTAAAAAATGAGGAAATGACGCCAGAGGAGATTCAAGATCAGATAGACTACGAAGAAATAGCTGAATATCAGCAATACATAGACAACTGCAATCCATAAAAGGAAGAAGAGCACATGCCAAAAAGTACAGCTTACTCATTGATTCCGAATGTTTACTCAATCTGATAAAAGAATCAGCTCTATCATTAAATCAACCGGCTCATCGAATCATAAGAAACTTTGTGATGGGAATTGATAAACATAAATTGAACAGTGCAACATATCTGAATTATATCGTAAGAAAACACCTTCTTCATATTATTGGTGAAAACTTTCCTCTACCAGAAGAACGTATAATTGGTTCACAATTCTTCAAATAACTTTCTCGTGAATTCTCGTATATTCGGTAATTTACCGGCAAGTTTCTTTGTTACCTTCTCCAAATTTATGTTACCGAGAATTGTCGAACTCTATTCGAAACTCGCTCTCTTTTTGTAGCGGTCGCTGAGATACTAAGTCGCTCCTATTGTCGCGAATCATGAATTTTGAAACGTGGTTGCCACTTGGCTCTCTCCTCGAGTAACTGACACGGAGTCAAACTGAGGATCATCGTGAGGAGGACGTTTCGCGAGAAAAAATCTGGCATTTTATTAACCTGACCCTCGAAAGTGCAAACCCAATTTTAGTTGACTCTGAAAGTCAAATTTATTGATTATGCACTGTAAAAAATTGTTACTGGGGCAAGATTCTTCTCAATAGTTATCTATGAGCTTCATAATCCGCACTTTGCATAAATCTAGTTAAATTTTGTGAAGCTGGAGTCGAACCTGTACATATATTGCCCTTTTTCTTGTTGTACTACAAAAGTGAATCACGAATATCTGAGTTACCTTCTAAAATTGTCGCGACCCCAGTTAGTTGATTCGCCAATTATTTCCCGAATATTATTACTTTCGAAAACGATTCTTTTCCCCACTACGTGAACCCCTGAATAGAAAGTTTTATAACCGCCTTGGTAAATAATGTAATTTGTACATCGAATTCAAAATCGGCAATCTCGGAATAAGTAGATACAAACTTTTAACAAAAATTTTCAATCATCAACAGCGATAAGGTATCCTCAAAATTTAATTTTGCAATTTTGAATTCAGTTTCGTTGAACAAAAATTTCTAATTGTCAAACGCCATATGGGGGTTTGTAATTTTTACTTTAGATGCACAATCAGAAACTTATAACAAGAATGTAGATTTGAGCTTGTCGAGGATCCTTTTTTTTTACCTTTTTCGATCCTCTACGATAGATTAGGAAGTATCTTGGAAAAAGGGAAAATCTATCAGGCTAGTCTGTTCAAAATTGGCATTTAAGTCGCACGGAATTTGAACAATTGGTATTTGTGGAAAGTAATGTTCTTTAGTATTTAATCCTAAATTAATGTAGTGCATACAATTTCAACATAATATATCAAGCGCTATATTGGGTCAGCGATGTTAGAATATATAATTTGGACTTTGAATGTGTTACCATAAACTTCTAATCTAGAAACTTTCAAGAGCTAACGCTCAACGGAAATCGCTGTCCTTTTCCCCTTGGCACATAGTCTACTATTTATAAAATATACAGTAACGTTCCTGGTTAATTTTTCATACTGCAAAATGAGAGGATGCTTCCTTTCCAGTCTTTAACAATAATTTTACATAAAACGGCTATTTTGCATTTTTGGGGCATTTCCCGGGCCCAATAAAAAGGGATGAGGTCGTTCCAAATC
>CAKNWT010186355.1:0-10244 GCA_932066315.1 Andricus coriarius
GGAACGTTCCTGCAACGTTCCGTGCTATTAGGGGTATATCACTTTAAGAGACAGAATACAACTATTGAATATGCATATTTCTTTTAAAAATGGAAGCACTTTAACCCTATATAATTTGCGTACATTTTTTACTTTATTTATTCATTTAACTCTTATTTATTGCAATAAAATTAATTCCGTGCAGCACCGATTCATAGTTTTCCGCCTTTCTCAATTTTTTGCACTTTTTCGTATAGAGGGCTCTACTTGGGATTCATCACCCTAATAGCACGGAACCTTCCCGGGAGGTGTAAAATGTCCGCCGCTTGGGAAAGTTCCAGGAACGTTCCGTTGGGACCTGAGGGGAACCTTCCATTATTGTTATTTTTAACAACAATTATCTCGTAAGCCGTAAGAGATAGGTGAAAATGAATGTCATTTTTAATTTTTGAGTACCGCATATACTATCTATAATATGATATCCATATCATAAACTGACATCGATTTTGACCTATCACTTACGGTTTACGCGATATTTATTGATAATAATAACAATAACGGTAATTTATGTTTGGAAAGTTCCAGTGGAACGTTCCTGGAACGTTCCCAACCGGCGGATATTTTACACCTCCCGGGAACGTTCCACTGGAACGTTCCGAAGGTGCCCGCGGAACGTTCCGTGCTATTAGGGCAAATATTTCACATTTGCGGCCTGACAACCGTATGAAAATCTCATCTGCTATATTTAAGTATCCATTTTTTAATGTAAAATATTTCAATTACGATATATAAGATGATTTCAACGATTTCCATGATTTCACCGATTACCGTGAAATTTCATGAAATCGGTCACATGACAGAGTCGGTCGGCGTCAACTTCGGTCACTCCCCATCAGGGTTGCGTACGTAATATACCTTAGGTAATTGACGTAGTTTTTACATGTAAATTACCTAGGTAATTTACGTCCCTAGATTTTTACATGTAATTTATGTTTTTAAAATGGCGACTGCGCTTATATAGAAAATAAATATAGGGTAAGGAGGGGCAGCGCCGACCGGTGGGGCAAAGGCGTCTTTGCTTATAACATCGCTATTATTTAATAATTTGAATTCCATTTTGCATTAACTAAATCTAGTTTATTAACGAGATAGTGTTAGTTACGAAAAGCTTGAAAATTGACGTTGTAAAAGAAAAATTATTCAGAAAACAGTTTTGACAGCGAAAGAATGGAAGATTCGCTGGCAGAAATATAAAGTTTTCAACATTAATGGCAATACTTACAGTATTGAAATTTGTTATTTTGATGGATAAAACAATATCACATTATTCCATTATAATCATTGAACGTAATTCAAGTTCAAAGTATATTAAATATTGTAAATAATTGAGGCCTCGCCAGGGGGGCAAGGCCGACGAAAATAATAGTTCAAAAGCGCTTAGGTTATGATACGTGATCGGTAATGTAGAACAGCCACTTATCTTCTGGACTACATGCAAGAAACTATTGAATATTATTATTTTCAATCCGGTCGGTACGGTAGAAACCTTTGCCCGTAGTACGTCTCTGGTAAAATGTCAACGAATAAGAGGTTATATCACAGCTATCAGTATTTTTATTAAAAATAACTCATTCATCTTGCTGGATATGTTTGAAGTTAATTTTTCCAGTACATAAAATACCACAGACGCGCACTATCATGTTTTCCCATTTTCTAATGTTTTTATTTTTATAAAAAGCTGCGGTCGGCGTTGCCCTCCGGTGTGGGGCAAAGCCGACGAAATACAGCTTGTTAGAAATAATTAAATTATTAAATCATTCTTTTATTCATGTAATTAATACTTACAGAAATATGATATACAATAATGTAGGACTCGAAATGAAAAAAATGGATCAATTCTACATCATATTAACTTCAAAAAAAATCATTGACTGTTAACTGGTCGGCGCTGCCCCTCCTTACCCTAACCTCATTCTTTATTACACCGAAGATACTTACTGACTTGCTTGATAGCTTCTTAATTTATTAAAAAATGTTTAGAGGCGGCAGACTCAGAAATTCCTTTTGGGAGGAGTTAAATTTTATTTCAAAGTGGGAAAATGGCAAAAAATTTGCTTTTTGCCCCGGGTGCAATCTTTTGATTTACTCATTTGTTAAATTTTATAAAAAATAATGTATTTAATCTCACAATTAATGCATTCCGGAATAAGTCAGATTATATTATGCTCTTTTCCCTCACCCGCCACCGCCTCCCACCTTTCAAGTCCGACATTTTTTACCTTTTTAAATTTTTTTCGTATAACACTTAAAATACGTCTTATACGTATAAAAGTTCGAGTTACGCGTAACCGTGCAATCCTGCTCCCCATTCCTAATCATGTAGAAAACTTTGGGCTTAAATTATCTGGTAAATTGATGTAGAAAATTACATGAATTACCTAGATTAAATTACGTTCCCACTTGCCAGCCCTGAAAATAAAGTGGTGGAATCGTAGAGGGATCTTCCCCCTACGCTGTCTGGCTGATAACATCTTTGATCGAACTACCGAACCCTGGCGAACCACGAAGTTTGTAAACATAGAGTTGTAACTAGTTGAAGGTATAAATTGACGTTTGAGTTTTGAAGCCCTGTGGCCCTCTGTGGCAGCGGTGTGCAGCTGAACCGAGTGAAAACCAGTGAAAACACGCGATGACTGAAGTACAGAGAAATAATTGATTTCTCGATGCAAATCGCAACGAAAGAAAGAGTGATGAAGGTGACAGTCAATATTTTGGATTCGTTTTCGGGAATTTGATCGCGAACCCGTCTCGCACAGGCGTTTCAACATTCTACGGACCACCCTCATCCTCGGAATCATTGTGTCGATTCTATTTTCGTACGCTGCTTCGCCCGAAATTTTACGACAACCTCAGTAAAAAAATGACTGATAATTGGGCTCAGGATGAGAGGGATTCGAATGAAATCAATTAAGTCAACCGTTTGTCACGTCCCGATAGATCGTTGACATGTCATGTGTCACCGAACGTCGAACTCGAGATCAACATGCCTTCTCCGAGGCAGACAGTTTTCCAGTGCCTCAGTTTTTTACACCTGACGTTTCCTCAAATTTAAAATGCTTTGCTTCCCAAGGATTCCTCGAACCCTGTAAATTTAAATCTCATCAAACCAAAGAATCTCTAGGTTGTCATGAGCGAACAGAATTCCCCGAAGAATATCATTCTCTGAGATCAGAAAGCTTCTTCAGAAAACTAGAGCAACTGCTGATGTTTCTGCGACACTTGAACGAAAAATTGCTGCGGTTTGACAGACTCTCGATTCCTAAAATTATCACACAAAATTCGAATCCTGCTGCTCTCGATTTCCAGGAAAGTTCGCCTATGTCAAACATGGATTTAGAGATAGTAAATATTAGTGTGGATACAAGTGGCTTAGTTTTAGGAGACACTTGTGAAATCTGTAAAAGTGAGACGAGAAGTCTTGGTGGATATAATGTAGAGAATTTTAACAAGGCTGAGTTTGAGGTTGAGCCAATTTTGTGTGTTCACTGTGTCAGAAAAGGGGGAAAAAGGATCATTGCTCCGAAGTTGATGAGGTCTGAAGAGAGGGTGAGAGAAAACGACACGAGTATTCCACAAAGTTTTATATTCAGCGTGTGTGTTGCTGTTATTACTTTAATAGCCAATTTTTTAGTGGTTATGTCGATAAATAAGAAACCAGATAAGCTCAAAAGAAACATTAAAAATGCTGCTCCTTTGACAAGGCTTTCGGTGTTGTTCACTGTGCTGTTTATGTTTCAAATCTTGCCACTCACTTGTACTTCGGATCCTCTGGGTAATCCGTATGAGATTTTGGGAGTCACGAGACATGCCACTTTACAGGATATTAGGAAGGCTTACAAGCTTCTTGTCAAAGAATGGTGAGAAAATATATTTTTTGAATCTTCATTTGTCGCGCTTTGTTTTTTTCATTATTTTTCCTGGAGCCTATATATTGGTAGTCAAATAATTCACTTTGCAAGGATAATATATTGAAAGAATACATCATAAGAATAATTTTTATCACGAAAATAACTATATATTAAATCTTAGGGGAAAATATTGATATTACAGTATCCGAGCGTTAACTTTATTTTTAATTCTTGAATAATTTATAAGCTGTTTTATGTAGTTGTGAAATAATGAATTGCAGAGATATTTATATCCAAAGGAATTTGAATATACATTATGTAAAGGTCTCATTTTTTACAATTAAAGGCATCCTGATAAGACTGATCATCCGGAAGCTGAGACCAAATTTGTGGAAATCACGAAAGCTTACGAGGTAGATTGAATTTGAAATAAAAAATTAATTTCACCACCATTTAAATTTGTATCGAGCGAAAAAATAACATTTTCTCAAAAAATTGTTTAGCTCCTCTCTGATCCTGAAAGAAGAAAAAAGTTCGATCACTATGGAATCACAGAAGAAAATCTGTCCAAATACAGAAAAGACAGTCAAACAAATATGCCAGATCCACTCGATGATTTATTCTCTGGAAGTTTCAAGTTTCGTTATCAAAGCAGGGACATTACTCTTTTTCACAAAATGAGCATCACATATCGGTATGTAATCCTTTATTAGGGATTTTAATACAGTTAATTTTGTACATATTTTTTTAATGTATTTTTGAAAAGAACTTTGGCATGTAAAATATTCTTATTTAACGTCAGGGAAACAAAGAATTTTAATGAATAAGGAAAAAAACTTTATTTTTTGGACTTCTTCCAGACTATTATTTACATTTCGCAGAATTTAAAAAGTTGTTTGTAAAAAAATAGTCGTGTTTTTTCAGAACCAATTATATATAAACTAGATAATCAAACCTTTAAAATTTTGTGAAAAGGTGCCAATTTCCGACGAAAAATACTGACAAAACCTAAAGTTATTCAAAACTGCAAGTTTAATTGTTAAAGTCAATGTCAAATGATTTTTGTATGAAACAACCGATTTGCAGTGAAAAACTGTAACATACTCTATTATTGTTCAAATATTTTAAATATTCATTGATATCTAATGATTGTTTATTAACAATAGCAGCTTTAGACGAAAAATACTAAGATAACATAACAAAATATTGTTTAAAATTGTAAATCTTCTTTTAAACTTAATGTTTTTTATTTAACAATGAGGTAAATCAGAGTTAGGAAGATTGTTTAAATCTCATGAATTCCATACTGAGAGTCCATTGGATGATTATTAATTTGCCAATGACTATCCATCTTCTAAAAAATCGACTTTCAAATTTTTGGTATGAACTGAAATGTTTATTTATTGAATTCTCATGCAAAATTTTGTAAATATTAAATTTTTAACACATGTTTGTAATACAAAATTCGCCTTCTTAATTTTCCAATAGTTCAAAATGAAATTTTCATTTTTCATCATTTTTCAACAGTTTAATTTTCGAGAGTTGGATTTTCAAAAGTTACATTTGAAACTGGTGAAAATTGAAGAAAATTGAAAGTTAAAGTTACAACAGTTAATGATTTAATTTAAAACTTTCTTCCGTATTCACTTTTTTGTCTTCAATTCTTAACTGCTGAAAATTCACTTTTTAATTTTGTTTAATTTGTTCCAACGAAAAACACTAACATAATCCAAAATTGTTAAAAGATTCTAAATCTTGTTCAAATTATAATAATTGTTGTTTAAAAATTTTCTTTGAAATCTAATGACTTTTGAATAAAAATATTAATTGCAGGTGAAACACACCAACAATACCTAAAGTTGTTAAAAAATTGTAAACATTCATTGAAATATAATATTGTTTTAATATGTACTAATATTTATCGGCGAAAAAGGCTAACCGAGCGTAACATCAATTGTTACAAATTGTACATCTTCTTGTAAATTTTATTTACAAATTTGCATTTTTTATTGAAAATCGCTAGCCTCTACTACAATTGTATAGCAAAATTTAATCTATACTTAAAATCTATTTTTTCTTCTTCTAAAAATACCGATTTCTGGTGTTAAACGTCAACATTACCTAAAATTGTTGAAAGTTGTGAATCTTCTTCGAAACCTAATTTTTTAAAATTGAAAATACCAATTTGCGACACAAAAATGAGCATAATCCAAAATTGTTAAAAGATTCTAAATCTTGTTCAAATTATGAATCTTCAAAATCCAATTATTATTGCTTAAAAATCTCAATGTTCTCATCCTTAAAATCTAAAAACCTAAAAATTGTTTAAAAAATGTCAATTGGCAAAGAAAAAACTAACAGAACCTAAAATGTTTATAAATATTAAGTTTTCGAAACTTCATGATTTTATATTAAAATTCTTTTTTGAAGATACTAATTTCTAGCGAAAACATGTACAATATTTTCAATAATTTATTAGTTAATTTGAAAGTTTTAATTTAACCGCGCTAGAGTATTAAAAAGCACAATTTTTTCTGAATTCGCATAACGTTTTCAATGGGTTTTTTATACAAAGGAATTATTCGTAGATTTAATTTTCAAAATTTCTGATTTAAGATATAAAACAACTTCAAGTAATGAAAAGTTAATCAGATTTTCAACAACAATCATTGTGATATTTTCGAGATATCACGTTACACCACTTCTTTTAGATAGATAGAATATGGAGAAAAAAGTTTAAAAAGTATTTAAAAAGAGATCATAAGTCTTTCTTAAGTGATAATTTTTTTTAAAAAAGTGGACCTATAGGAGGTAGAAGCATGTTGATATGCAAATTAAATTAACTATCCAGAAAAAGATTGTATAATAGTTAAGTTAAAAATTAAAGTAAGAGGAGGACGGAGTGTGGACTTCTTTTTATTTTTCGGATAGTTAATCCAATTTGAATAGCAACATGTTTCTGCTTCACACAGGTCTATTTTTACCAAAAACGGGAACTGGAGACAGTCTTGTGATTACTTTTTAATACTTTTTATACTTTCTTCTCCATGTTCATATATAATTATTTCCGAAAAAACATGACTGTTTTCTTACAAACAACTTTCTCAAATTCTGCGAAATGTAAAGGGTAATCTGATTAGGGAATAAGTCCGATTCCGAAACAATATTGTACAGTTACGAATAAATAGCCTGGAAGAAGTAAAAAAATAAGGGGTTTTCCTTAGAAATTCCAATTTGTAATTTTGAATCATAAATTATAGCTTGACATAGTTATTTCCAAATTTCAGAGCATTTGAGAAGAACATAATCCCTAAAAGTTACCGAACGCCGCATTTACTTCTCTTTTATTCCGATTGGTGTTTCGCGTGTTTGCAAGTGGAACCTACTTGGCGTCGTTTAATGGACGAGTTGGAGCCACTTGGTGTTGAATTATTTACCGTTCACGCTGACAGAGAACTCGCCTTAGCTAGAAAACTTGGTGTCCACAATTTGCCATGCCTTGTTGTTACTCTAGAAGGCAAAACTAGGATTTACAAAGAGTCATTATTCAGCGTTCAAAAAATCGTTGGTAAGTAACTCTTAATAATTAACTTATCAAAATTTAGTGGAAATATTCACAAAGAGTTTAAATTTCAGAATTCTTGAGGAAAATGTTCCCTTACAAGCTCATCACGGGTGTCAACAAAGAAAATTTAGGCCAATTTCTCTCAGGCTGGATGGACAATCGAATTCGGGCTTTGATATTTGAGAAGAGAGACATGGCTCGATTAAGGTATATTCTGGTTGCCTATCATCACCGTGATCGGGTTGCTTTTGGCTTCGTCCAGGTGGGAAAACCAGAAACCAGGGAGATAGCAGCAAAGTATAAAATCACTGGCGACTTGGATTCTTTGTTGCTGTTCAATGAAAATATGGAAAAGCCGATGGCTTCCATAAGTATGAAGGATATTCCGAGTGAAACGATGCACAACGTCATTGCTAGTAACAAATTTCTATCGTTACCGAGGCTTTCGAATCAGGCAATGTTGGATTCTGTTTGCCCGCCGGAATGGTTAAGACCTCAGAAACGACTCTGCGCCGTCTTGATTTCGCAAAATAGTCCTGTTCACGATTTTGCGAGGTTGAAATTCCGTCAGGCTGCTCAAGAATCTCCCTATAGGTTATTATTTTATTACTATATTTATAAATGCTGGTTCTTGCATAATTTAGGAAAAGCTTGAATAAACTTTTGATTTACAATTGTAGTACGGAACGAGTGAGGTATACGTACGTATTCAAAGAAGCGCAACCAGAATTCGTCTCGGCTCTTTCGAATAGTGAAGGAAGTCCTATGGATCCTTTATTGCATATTGTTATAATTTGGCGGAGAGACGCTAATCATCTAAAGTATGAATGGTTACAAAATGGTTGGATAGACCCGAATCAGGACGATAATCGATGAATCGTTTTTTCCAAGTCTCTGCAAAAAACGATTCAACGATTACTACGATCTTCCGAAGCATTACCCTATGCCGCAGAAGTTGGAGAATTAGCTGATGAACATGCACTGGTATTACTAAGATTCTACTTTATTCGTGGATTAATATTTGAGTCTCAATTAGTTTAGGGAAATAGGTTGTAACAATTTATTTTTATAATTGAATACTTAATCTTCAACAGGGAACGGTGGATAGATTGATAGGCAGAGCACTGCTGGCAGTGGATTTCATTTCTGAAAGCTTTAAAAAGGAAGACTTCTTGCCTGTAATTTCGGTGGTTTTCACGCTATTGTTCATTGGAGCTGCGGGCTACGGGATGTCTTATTTAGTGTAATTAATTATTATAATTTTATTAACTAACGAATTACTTGTAAATTTTCATTTATATTTTATATGTACTTTTTTCCTCTATAGAAAATTGGAAGAAGCGAGCGTGGACTCGACACGCGGTCAGTACAGAGGAAATTCCAAATCGCTTTCGACGCAACCTCAGTTGAAGTTGCATGAATTACGAGCTGAAAAATATAATGCTCTTGTTCGAACATTGAAACCAGGGTGTCTGACTATAATTCTGCT
Source organism: Andricus coriarius (assembly GCA_932066315.1). Taxonomy (NCBI): domain Eukaryota; kingdom Metazoa; phylum Arthropoda; class Insecta; order Hymenoptera; family Cynipidae; genus Andricus; species Andricus coriarius. The sequence continues at coordinate 8,942 of CAKNWT010186355.1, forward strand.
GGTCGATTCTCAAAGTAGAACAAAATTACTGCCAGCTTTCCACAAAGCTGTGTGGCCTTATAGGTATCTTCTTTTTCAATACAAAAAAAATAAAAGGATATATAGAACTTGGTTTTAATAAAAATTATTATTTTTCAGGAAAAATAAAATGTTGATGTTTGGTCACTTGAATTTGGAACGAGGACTCGAATGGTATAAAGACCTATTGTTGATGAGTCTTCCGGAACCGAGAGAACTGAAGATCAATCCGAAAAATTGTATTGGGACTGTTTTATCTCTCAATGGGTTTCGAAGACATTTTTGCATGTATCATGCAAAACATCCTGAGAACGGCAAAGGGAAAGGTTCCAAGGTAAATGAGAAGGGATTTTAATATATTTACCAGTTGATAATTGAAGATATATCTTTGATTGAAGAGTATTAATATGAAATCATTTTATTTAGCGAATGGAAAAAATGACCAAGCGGTTAACTCGAAGTTCAAGCGATGCTGAGGCAGGAGCCTTCATTGGATTTGATAGTTCTAATGAGTCTGAATCGTCACAAGATGAGGTAAGAATATTTAATTAATTCAAAAATATTTAACGGTAGGGCTTAGCATAAAATACAAAATTCATAAAATTGAAGACCCTGGAGTCCTATTCTTTTCATTTTTACCAAAAAAGAAGCTGTGTAAAACAAAACTAAATACAATTAATTGAAAAGTATAAAGTAGAATTTTTGTATATTATTCAGACGAATTTTGTACTTTTTTGTGAGCTTTCTTGTAATTATAATATTGTACTTTATTGTTATTACAGTTTTTTCATCAAAATATTTTTTTTCTTCTCGACCTAGGATGATAAAATAATATTTAACTGAAATAATAACGATAACACCGAAAAAATGTAAGTTTAACCTAAAGTTCTGAAACATAAACATTCTTTTTAGAGATTTGCGCTTTAAATATTTTATCATCCTAGTTCGAAAAAGAACAACTGTTTGGAGGCAGAAATTGTAAATTCTTGTATACTTCAACATACAAAAAAGTACAACGTTTGTGCAAATAATAGACAAAAGTTCTAATTTTCTATAAATGCTGTTGTAATTCATTGAGATTTTGATCGCATAATTTTTCATGGACTCCACCAGTAAGTAAAATTAAAAATGCTTACTGATTTTAAAAAATACGAAGGAAAACAATTCATTTTAACAACTTTTTAATACAACTAATAGTTTTGAAGTAAATAAAGGAAAAAATGTTTGTTTTTTTCGGGTTTTAAAATCAGTAAGCATTTTTAATTTTACTTACTGGTGGAGTCCA
>CAKNWT010186381.1:0-11831 GCA_932066315.1 Andricus coriarius
TCACCAATAAGTTAATCATTTTTTTCCATTTTTTTTTTTCATTAAAGCTAAAAATTTGTTTCTTTCAATGATATGAATTCAAACAAATTTTTTTCTTTGATTCAAACAAATTAAGATTAATTAATGGATTGAATATCGCGATATTGGACGTCCTGTGACGTATTACAACTTATTATTTATACTTATATTATTAATAATTGGTATCTTTATACCATCGACATATATAAATGGACCGATAACGCTGTGGGGAGAATTGAAATGGGCTTTAGAGAGAGAGAAAACATTGGAGAGGTAGATCTGCCTTTTTCTATTTCAGGACTGTCCAATGCACGGACCTGTGCTTCATCAAGCTCCACCCACCGAAAATTCTCTCGACCAATCAGCTTTATCTAGAAAGAGACAGGTCTACCTCTCAAATGTTTTCTCTGTCCCTAAAGCCCATTTCCGTGCTCCCCACAACGATATCGGTCGATTTCTATATATCGATGCTCTATACTTATAATTTATATTATAATTATGATAGAAAAGGATTATGTTCTTATAAAAATGCACAAACTCGTGCATATTCACATTTATCCATCGTGATAAAATCAGTATCCGAACTCCGCAGTACTAAGCATGCAGTTTGGAAATCTTGACTTTTCTCTACAACACTAAAATACAATGAATTCTCGCCTACAAATCTCCGAATGCAGCTCATAAAAATCAGCCGCGAACCACTAAAGAGGGTGGCACAATGACCAGTTCCGTGGACTCAAGGAACGGCACCCCCGTGTACTCAAGTTTTTGGTTGTCAAGTCTTTGGCTGTGAACACAATAAAATCTGACGTATATAAACCAAGGATCAGAATTAGACAATCATTCCATCTCTAAATTTCAAATCGGGAGAAAAGCTCTGCTCAAAAGTACATCAGAAAGTTAGTCCATCTAAAAACTTCAAATCGGGCGGAAGCTCTGCCCTAGAGCACATATTCAAATTAATATTGAAATATCAGATAGACTTCTGTTATTTGGAAACCCTTTCCAAGTAGTCGAAATACAAGATTAAAAAAAAAAGTAAAATCAGTTTTGTGCTTCGGAAATTTCAATCGAACTGAAGTCGATTGTAAATTTCAAATCCGTTTAAATAAAGTGAAACTGAACCCAAAAAATCCTTTGACAAATCCATTGTCAACCATTATTACACTTGAACAACAACAGGAGACCTGAGCCTACCTGCCCACTAATAGACTGATTTGGCAAATCCTGGTTGTCAAACCACTGCAACGGTGAATCACCAGATGGACGATCAACGCTACCCGTACTAAAGCAATAACCACATGCACCAGTACCGTAGTATCTTCTAGTAAAATAGAAAAGGAACCTACTAATTCAGAAAAACAGTTTTGTCAAGGAATCTTCGAATTATCTGTGAATGTACAAAATAGTTACTCGCCCAGATTCAAAAGTGAACAATTGGAATATCATTAGGAGTTTTAATCAATGAGTTAATTACTTATAATATTTTTAATTTCTTTTCAAATTCGTCATGAAGGTCTTCCTTTATTTTAAGGTGGAGATCTGGATGAGGAGCTTTCGCTACCTGAGAGTCTCCAGTGCAACTTAAAATTTAAAATCAAATGCATCAATTAAAATTAAACTCAATTCAAAAAACATTAATCCTTTTCAATTTTTTAAAATTCGAATTGAAAAAAAATGAAATTAAGATTTTTTGAAAAATATTTTCTTGGAAATACAACAAAGAAGCACATGAAACTCAACGGAATGCAAAAAACCTGGCAATTTTAGGAACTGTACGTATACCATTTATATATGTGAATTTATATTATCTGTGTTTATGCCCTGTACCATTTATATTTATGCTTGTTGCTATTTATGTTTATACCCTGTACCTCCAACATATAATTTCTAAAAAAAATGTATATACCCTGAACAAATTCTTGAATTCTTGAAAAAATTAATTTCAATTTATTATCATAATGAGAATCATAAATGTCGAGCCAAAATTCTGAATCAGACAAGGCAATAACACCCCTTCAAGTTCCACAAAATCCTCAATAAGCAAAAATAATTGCGAATAACCAACAGCTTCCAATAAATATTCGAAAAACTTCAAAACCTGATTTAGGCTCAGACTTTAAAAACGATCTTATAATTAACGCACCTGATACTAGTGATGCGTCAGAAATCACTTTAGAAGCTGAATCTCCAGATAAAGATTCTGCAATTAACGCTAGTTTGGAATATAAACCTTTAATTTTTTCCTCAAATTCAAAAAACTTTCTAAATGAAACTTTCGATAACAATACATTGAATGACGTGACTATCACTAATTTTAACATGAATAACGGAGATCAAAATAGAGCAAATTCAACAATAGTTGAAAATACACAGAAAGATACATTAAATAAAGTAAATTATCTTCAAATTTTAGATTTCCATTATCCGCAGGATGTGTGGTTGTTCTTCTCAACCGATTAAAAATTACCATCTCCGATGATAATAGAGATTCCTACGTAAATTATCTTAATAACTCTAATACATTTCGAGAACAACTATTTAAAGGAACTCAACCAAAACAAGATCCTCTTATATAGAAAGTCATAATCCAATACACTCCAAACTTAAATTTAAAATCAAACATCCAAAATGAGTTGACTACCTACTAGCCAACAGGTCTCATTTAGAGATGCAATCGAGGTCATTCCATTATTCGGCGGAACAAAAAACGTCCCTTTTAGCCATTTTGTCGAAGCAGTCACATATTTAACCTAGTTAAACTGATTAAAAGTAAACTTGAGGGGGAGGCCAGAAAATGCCCGAAGTACTTTCATGTGCAACTAGAGTAAAAGAAATCTCTCATAAAATCAGTGACGCATACAGAGCAAAAAATAAAAATATTTCGACAGCAGAAGTCAATAAAAATAAAAGATAATGTTATAGAAGAACTAGAATAAGACGCAGTCGATTGTTTTATCAGAGGGTTAAGAACAGAACTTTAAACTAGAATAAAAAAATCACTATCATTCTCAGAAACAATTAACGGCGCGTTGGAAATAGAAAGATCAATCGCCGCAACAAAAGAACTAAGAAAATGATCAAACTACCCTCAACTAGATGAAATAACAGAAAATGAAATAAAAACTAATAAAGTTAATATTACTCGCGAAGATATCACATCATGTCAATTCTGCGGAAAGATTGGACATATTGCATCAAAATGTAGAAATTTAATTCAACAATTATCGAATTCTAACCAAACTCAAAATCAATTTCAAACCAAAAATCAAAAAACAATTTTTTCCCAATGATTTTCAAAATCAAAGACAATTTTGCCTAATTATTCTCAGAATCAAAGAGAAAATTTTCCTAATTATTCTCAAGATGAAACTCACAATAGATTTTTACTACAAAACAATTGGTAAAATAACGGAATAATGGAAAATAATGAAAAATAATGGAATAGAAATAACTCTCGAAACGACCCTAACCATCCAAATAATTACCAGTCTAAATCTAACTTTACACAGCAAGATAAAATAATATGCTTCTATTGCAAAGAACCGGATCATATAATTAATGATTGCCATAAGAGACAATTTAATAATCAATATCAAGAACAAGAACAACCTCAACAATTAAATCCTCCACAACAATTAGATCGGGAAAACTATAATGTCCTTCCCAGACCGGTTGCTCAGAGGAAGGCCTAAATCAAGAATCAAATGCATCCAATTATAATTTCGAAAATATTAAGGAATAAAAAACAGCAAAAATTAACTTAAGCGTTACGAATACCATCCCTAATATAACATTATTATCAGTCGAATCATTCATAAAAATAAATAAACAAAATTGCCTGAAATTGACAAGAATTAACGAACACCCAGTATACACTCGTGGTCAAATAACAATAAATATTTTTGCATTTCCAACAATTTTCAATATGATTCCCAATGAAGTTCCAGTAGATCACAATGGCGTTATAGGAACAGAACGTTTTCAAAACAATAACGTAAAAATAAACTACGAACAAAAAAATTAGAAATAAATGAAAAATATTATCCCTTTGATAATCAAGAAGTAATCACCATCCCATCAAGAAGAATTTATGATTTCTATGTCCATGTTAAAAATAATGAAAAAGGAAACTGCTTTTATCTCTGAACTTTTACCAAATAGTGGAATAATTTTAGGAAAGGCAATAGTAACAAATAATAATGGAAAAGCCTATCTCAATATTGCAAACACTTGTCCTTGTCCAGTTGAAATTCCAGTCCCTACAGTAGAACTTTTATATTTTGACGAAATCAAAATACCCGATTATTGTACGGAAACTTCAAATGAAAAACAAACTCAAAATCTAGAATCGCAACCATTTTAACATATATTTAACTATTTTGATTCTCAATATGATCAAGAAGATCACTTTCATCAAGTTTTGAACAATAACGAAGAAAATAAACTCGAAAATATAACAAAATTATTATGCTTAGAACATTTAAATCAAGAAGAATATACTCATGTTGAAAAACTTATTATTAACAATGAAGTCATCTTTTAAATACCCGATGAACCTCTTGAAGCAACTAACGTACTAAGACACCATATCCCTACAGGAGACAGTCAACCCATATTTACATGACAATACAGACTTCTCCAAGTTCAAAGAGAAGAAATAACTAGACCGGTCAATGAACTAATAAAAAATAAAATATTAAAGCCATCTCAATCCGTATCGTCAAATAAAAATGAGCCCGGAAGACTCGCAAAAAACTGCCTTTTCAACGTCCTATGGACACTATGAGTTCGACCGCGTGCACTTCGGTTTAAAGAATGCACCTGCAACCTTCCAACGTTTAATGGATCTCCTTTTAACCGGCCTTCAGGGAATCTAATTATTATTATATTTGGTTGACATAGTCCTGTATGCAAATATCTTAGAAGAGCACGAAGAAAAATTCACAAAATTAGCAAATAGATTAAGAGGAGAAAATTTAAAACTCCAGCCAGATAAATGTGAGTTTTGAAGACCAGAAGTAGTTTATCTTGGACATGTCATTGATAAAGAAGGAGTTAGGCCAGATCAGAAAAAATAAGATGCAGTAAGAAATTGTCCCATTCCGAAAAAACCTAAAAACATAAAAGAATTTAGAGGACTTGCAGGATATTATAGAACATTTATTGAGGCCTTTTGAAACATTGCTGCTCCACTCAATAAATTATAAAAAAGATGTAGAATTTAAATGGACAGAAACTTAACAAAGAGCATTTGATACACTAAAAAAAATTGGGCAAAAACTTTTATCACAAAGACCTGATTTCACTAAACCTTTTAAATTAACAACCGACGCTTCCGATTATGCAGTTGCAGGCATTTTATCCCAAGGCAAGATTGGCAAAGATAAGCCAATAGCATATGCATTACGATTTTTGAGCGACAGCGAACGAAAATTCGATACCTTAGAGAAAGAAGCTTTAGGAATTGTATTTTCTGTAACTCATTTCCGACCTTATTTCTACGGAAGAAAATTTACCTTAGGAAACGATCATAAGCCATTAGTGTGGTTCCAAAGTTGCAAAGACCCTTGTTCTCGGGTAACAAGGTGGAAATTAAAATTAGCAGAGTACGATTTTGATGTTAATTATAAAGCTGGGAAAATGAATGTGAATGCCGACGCTCTATCCAGAAATCCGACAGACAATATTGAGAAACTTAATGGTACTGAAGTATTAATTGCAAATCATATATATTCAAGAAATCCTGAAAAATTATTAAATCAAAAATGGCAAAACCGTGAACAATTATTATATCAAGAAATACGATATCCTGAAGAAATTTTAAACCAAGAAATAAGAAATGATAAAGAATTATTTAATAAAGAAATAAGATATCCTGAAGAAAATTTAAATCAAGAAATAAGAAATGGTAAAAAATTATTGAATTAAGAATTACTAAATGAAGAAATACGAAATCAAGAAGAAATATTAAAGCAAGAAATAAGAAATACAAGAATTGATATGTAAAGAAATACGAAATCCTGAAGAATTATTGAATAAAAACAAAGGAAATCAAGAAGAAATATTAAATCAAGAATTAAGAAATACTGAAGAATTATTAAATCGAGAAATACAAAATCCTTAAAAATTAATGAATCAAATTATACGAAACCCTGAAGAATTATTAAATGAAGAAATACGAAATCAAGAAGAAATATTAAATCAAGAAATAAGAAATACTAACGAATTATTAAATAAAAAAATACGAAATCAAGAAGAAATATTAAATCAAGAAATGAGAAATCCAGAAGAATTAACAATTCAAGAAATACGAAATGGAGAAGAAATATTAAATAAAGAAGAATTAAAGAGCGAAATTACTTAAACTAAAATAAATATTGCTAAGAAAAATAAGAAAAAATCAAGACAATCATCAATGAAGAAAAATTATGATGCTTCCTATGAGCATCTGTTAAACGATTTTAGAGAAAGCATTCAAAATCCAGAACTAAGAATATTAAAAGAAATGAGTTGAATAATTAGAAATCTTTTAAATAAATTAGATACCAATGAGGAAATAAATGAAATGATGAATTCAAATAAACAAAAAGAATCAAAATGGAATACGATGTTAATAAGAAGTAAACTAAGAAAAAAGAATCCAGAAATACATGAAAATTACGGAGAAGAAAATAAAAACATTGCTGAAAATTCTCAGGAAGAAGAATCAAAAGAAGAATTTAAAAATACAAAGGGCATAGTAGGATAAGCATGTGTGTGCTGCCCCCGGCCCGATCCGGTCCATATTTTCATTATAATATGGCATCAATCGGTAGTAAAATACCCTGGAGTATTATCTCCCAGAAATGATTGTTATGGCAGTTATGGTGTTCAGAAGGAAAATCGGAAAAGTAATTTTTCTTGAGAACGGCTTCACCGATTTTGATTAGCAAAAAATGTGTTATGGGACTGAATTGTAGGATGCTGGGAAAAATTTATGAACTTTTTGCCACGAACATAACTTCACAAAAACATTTTTTGAAAATTTTGAACTTTTTTTTCATGGGTTTCGTTCCGAGTACCACTTTCATCTTTTACCAAAAAAATCTTCAATCCATGTTCTAAAACATATTTGATCCCCAAAAGGATCGAAGAGGTAGAGCATAGTTATAAAAAATAAAAACCGTGAGTGCACCGTACACTGGATGCTGTACATTGTGAAATGGGTATGTAGAGCAACGACTATCACAAAAAAAAATGTGGGTGCTTCCGAATTTAGCTGACACCCACTCAAGAGTTGAAAATTTCACAATCTGGATGATAAATGTACTGAAATAGTTCCGTTGCCTATTTGAACGCCTTTCGTCAGCCTACAATAATTGTAGTACCCAGGGCCCACCACGTGGAGGTTAGAGTACGATTTGACACCCCTTTAACGGGGTGCTTGATTATCGTGAGTTCCCCTCGCATCTCACGAACTCCAGTGAAGGAACGGACGTTATTGAAGAATGAAAAAACAACGAAAAAACAAGTCAATGTTGCTGAAACAGTTACACTGTGGGAAAAAATCAATAGTAACTTTTGTGCCTTCCCTGAAGTTGTAAGTCATTTTCGGCGTCGCAGGATTTTTTTCGACACCAACTGTTTCAGCGATATTCATATTTTCCGCCACTTCAACTGTTTCAGCAGCATTCTCTTGTTTTTTCGTTGTTTGTTCATTCTTCAATAACGTCTGTTCCTTCACTGCAGTTGAAAGCCCTTTGCAGCATCGCAGAATTTGTTTCGTTATGAAGTGTTTCAGCGATATTCATTTGTTTTTCCGTATGTGTCCCAATCCCGACATCAGATAGTTGGATCAAGCACACAGGTCTGTCAGAGGCAAGGGGACTCACGTTTAATCAAGCAGCCCGATCCGTAAGAGGCGGTGACTCACGATAATTGAACACCTTGGTTCGTGAGAGGCGAGGGGAACTCACGATAATCAAGCACCCCATGAAAGGGGTTTAAAATCGTACTGTAACATCCACGTGGTGGGCCCTGCGAACTGCAATTATTGTAGGCTGACTACAGGCGTTTAAATAGACAAGGGAATTATTTCAGTACATTTATCATCCAGATTGTGAAATTTTGAACTCTTAACTGGGCTTCAGCTAAATTTAGAAGCACTCAAATTTTTTAATATTTTTCACAGTCGTTGCTCTACGTACCCATTTCACAATGTGCAGCATCCAATGTACGGTGCACTCAAGGTTTTTATTTTTCCAAACTATGCTCTACCCCTTCGATCCTTCTGGGGATCAAATATGTTTTAGAACATGAATTGAAGATTTTTTTGGTGAAACATGAAAGTGATACTCCGAACAAAACCCATAAAAAAAAATTTCAAAATATTCAAATCTTTTTTTTTTTTTGAGTTCATGTTCATGGAAAAACGTTCATAAATTTTTGCCAGCATCCTACAATTGAGTCCAACAACATATTTTTTGCGCATCAAAATCGGTCAAACCGTTCTCAATAAAAATGACTTTTTCGATTTTCCTTCCAACTCCCATAACTCCCATAAAAATCATTTCTGGGAGATAATACTCCCAAGGAAATAAAATGCGACGTAGACCACGTAAGGCTATACTCGACTCACATAAAATAATCCCTGCTCTTGAAAACAAAAAGAGAGAAAGCCTAAATAACGAAAAAGATAATTTCGAGTCAGAATGTTTAGAAACTAAAAAGTGAGGTAGACCACGCAAGGTTATGCTCGAAAAACAAAAATTAATCCCTACTCCTGCAGTTAAAAAAAAAGGTAGGCCTAGAAAAGAAAATACAAAAAATTCTGAAACAATGGAAGACTCAGATTCCAATCCCCAATATTTTGATTATTCAAAAGAAGGAGTTAAAACCAATAAAATAGGAAAATCTAATGAAGAAAAAATACAAGAATTTAGTGAAAATGAAGATAAAAATTATTATTCAAGCACCAGTGCGTCAGAAGAAGAAGATGAACAAAAGAATGAAGAAGAATATCAAGGAGAAGGATATGAAAAAGAAAAAAATGAAGATGAAGAAAATGACAATGAAGAAAATTTTGAAGATAATTATGATGAAGAAAACTATGATTTTGAGTATGACAATGAAAATTATTCTAATGATAAATTTAAAGAAGAAAATGGTTAATAATGTTAATCTAAATAATGACAACTATAATAAAATCAATGATACTGATAAAGAACACGATACTAATAACAAAAAGGAAAACAAACTACTTCAACATGATTTTAAAAATCTAAAGGCGATAGAATCAGTAAATAATCGTCCACCCCCAGAACCATCCTCTATTGAAATCCCATTATCCGGCCCGTTTAATCCAAAAAAAATATCGTCGAATGTCGTTACAAAATGTCTACGAGGAAAGATAATTATGTATATTTTACAACCACGGAAGAAAAACCTCCTGATTTTGGGTCCAACATTCTGGAAAAACGAAAACAATTAGCAAAATTTTTTAAACTTCAAAAAGGACTCGCGAAAGAAATTAGAAAAGGTAAGCGATTTCACATTGCACTACCTATTGAAGGAGAAATAGATTCTAACTTTGGTCATTTGGACAACATAAATCGACTGACCAATTAAAAATTTTAAAAACGCACGTGACCAAACATTTCTCTATGAGGAAGGAAAGTCCACATACATTAGGCACCAGTAAAAATTTTTTAAACTTCTTTTTCAATCATTTTATATTTTGACTACAGAGGGCAGCATTTATCAGAAATGCAGTTTCGAAAAATGCGTGTAACTGCTAGAAAGCCACTCCGCAAAATATCAAGGATTCTCGAGATGAAATCCTTCGCGCTCTTCGTAAGTAAGCAGTAGGTGGAATCATCTGGAACGAATGACCCTTTCATTGTTATAAGATTAAGTTCGGTTCGAAAAACTCACATTACGAAAGCATGGCTCAATTCAATTTTAATTAGCAGAATTAATTAATTTATATAATTGGAATAAAGTGAAAACAAAATCATGAAAATCTGTTAATACTTGCAGTAATAATGCAAATCTTCAGGTAGTAAATAACTTTTCTGCATACACCGTTGATTGTTTAATAAATGGACAAAGCAGATTCAGAAAACATGAAAAATGTATCATTTTTAGCAATTCAGTCGACCTGAAGCCTACAATATTCAATAGATTTGTCTAAAAATTTCGGAATTAATTCGTTTTCATTTAATTTCTTTATTTCCGAAAGGATGCGAACACCATTTTTTTTTAAATTTTGCAGGAGAAACAAAAACGTTTTCTAACATAAAATTTTTAATTACGCCAAAATAAATACATACGTACTTTCAAGATATATATCAATACTGAATTGAGAAAATGGGAAGAATTACTTGTTATCAACTTTTTATTAATTTAAGTATAGTAAACTCTTAAGGAATGTTCAAGAAATAATTTCTACGTTAAATTTGGACCCCCCGATCCCCTTTTATAATGTCCGGAAAATGGCCCAAAAGATTCAAAATAGCAGTTTTCTATCAAATAGATTTTTGATAGAAACAGGGTGATCATTGAACAGGCGAGATGGGTCAGCGAGAAACTGTTGATTCTCCCTGATCCATCTCTCCCTTTTCTGTATTCTTCTCCTTGCGTCAGATAACAGCCGTATTTTGTCAACAATATGCTGCTTGATTGTCAGCAGCTTTGACTTGCTTAGTGTGTGATTCAAGAACCTTAGTTCTTGGGCGAACTTTCGAATCCTTTCCATGAACGGTCTACCAGATGTTATGTAGTCAATCACACATTGAACACGGGACGCATTCTGTCTTGCCCATTCAATCTTTTTGTTCACTTGATGTAAGCGTCTTTTGGTCTTTTGATCCATCGTAGGTTTGAGCCTTCGATTTGAATCAGCCAAAGCTCTCGCAGCACCATAAACTCAGCAATTGATGGTCCAGAGGTCGGATTCTTGCGAGGTTTCTCCAGGAATAGAGGCATCCATTTCAGCCAGATCTTGGGGCTTAAGAGGAACTTGCATGTTAATGTTCCTTCTTATCCTGAAATCGAGATCGTCTCTCAGAAGATGCCTGTTTTCCGCGGTTGGTCTTAATGTCGTTTCCTCATCTTCGGCTGCAGCTTGATCAAGCAGCGGTTGGGGAAGCGCTCCGCGTACATATCCATTTTTCCAGAGGTAGGCACTTTGATTTCGCAACGATTGAATCGAAACGTGCTGAAGCTCTGGGCGTTTTTGGCACCACAGAGTATGCATACGCGCTATAAAGCCTCGGTGAACAGGGATAATGCTGGCATCGTAGCAGTCTAGCAAGTCATCCTTGAGTTGATGCGTCCATTGAATGTGGGCGTTTCGCCGGTTCTTCGTCGTGTTTCCATCTAAATTATTTTCAGCACTCCGAACTCTAGGATTATCGGCATTGTTCGCCGACCCATTGTCGGGTGCTCTGCGCGTTCGATCGTTTTGAACCGCATTTACTACAACTATGTTTGGTGTTGTCATTGTTGTTCCCACGAGCAGCTAGGGAAAAGGTTATGTCCGTCCTGCTAGAGCCCCGCATGCAAGGATAAGGCTCCATACTCTGAGAGGTCGCCCGGTATACCAGAGCCACCGTTTAAGACACCTCACCCAGGTGCCATTCAGCTTTCCGCACGGTTGTCACGCCCCCGCTTAGGGGTTATTCCTTCGGGACCATCCCTGGACAATTGTTTGCGACTGCTTATTAATTATTGTAACCATATTCAGCAGAAACCCTTGGTACAGGGACCCTCTATCCGCAACCCGAGGACGCGTTCGGTGGCTTTGTCATAGGCCCTTCAGTTCTATTCCA
>CAKNWT010186452.1:0-11649 GCA_932066315.1 Andricus coriarius
GAAGAGTTTTTTGCATACCAGCAACAAGCACGCCTAGTGAGCGAGTTTTTTCTGTGGCTAGACTAATTTTAAATATTAAGAGGTCGTCTTTGAATCCTCTTAAGACAACTCTGCTACCAAAAACGCATACAACTGAACTTATTACTTGTTATTTTGTGAGGAATTATCTCGTTGTAAAATATTAATAAAAACAAGTATAATGAATAAAAAGAGTGATTTAAAGTAAGCCGATTTAAATAAATATATTATACTGGAAATTGATTTTTTGTTCCTGCTTATTTTTATCTTTTTCAGGCTGTATGCAAAAAAAAACCTAAACTGGACAGTCACGCCGCTCCGCCACCGCCGAGAAACGAAGAAGGCGGCGCGCCGCCTTCCGCCGATCAAAATCGCTTAAATCGCCGCCGCCGGTCAAAATTCTGTCGGCACAACCCTCTATGTTATACACAAAGTTATATAAACAAATGCACTATTCGGCCACTCCTTTACAGAAATACATTCTGTTTTCACAAAAAGGACCTTAACTTGACTTGACAGTCTTGTGTTGGGAAAAGAATCGATCCTTGTAACACATCTGTTATTGTTTTAAACAAACCGTATCAGCATACACACTGTTCGAATCTGAATATCTATTTATACAACTTGTTAAAATTATTAACAAAATTAATTGAAACATTGCATTTATTAATTTTGTGTACTAGATGCTACTACACTTATTTAGATTGATTTGGAGGTTATTTTAATTATCTACGGAACGATAAAAAATAAAGTTATGCAAATTTACATTTTTATCACGTTATTTTTCAATACAGAAGTATAATAAAAATAATTTATTTAAATGTTATAAATGAAAAATTTAAAAATCGATTAAGAATTGTCGGTTCTTGGCTGTTTTAAATCAAATTTTAACATTTCGCCTCACACTGTGCGCCACCATACCTGAGTCTTCCCTACCTCAATTGTTTATTTTTAATTTTAAAAATATTTAATGGTATATACATTTACTTTAAATGTATTGCTTTACAAGAAAAATTCATCCTCTTAATTATAAAATAAGATATTGCAGAAAAATAGGCAATAGATTTTTGTCTTTTTTTTATTTATAAAAATTCTTGAAATAATAAAGGAGTGTCTCATCGTGCCGAACTTTGGGACGAGTAGTCAAATATTTTTCATAAACTTGTCTAATATCGCCGCAAAAAATCGCAAGTAAAAATGCTGTAAATAGACCCACTGCTCAAAGACCTGTACTTTCACATGACCCCACAGCCAATAATATGTTGGAAAAACGTTGAAAAAAATCTGGTAAGATTTTTATGTAGGAATTGGATAGAGCTATCGCGCCGTATAATGGCTTGAACTGCAGGGAAATGTGCACTGATTCTAATATTGTCCATGAAAGTAAATAAAAATTATATTTCAGCGATAAAAATCGATTTAAATAATCTTGAGTTTAATTTGAGTTTAATATAAATGTGCCACAGTAGTAGAAAAAAGTGTAAAAAAAAGGTGAAGGAAAAAAAGGGGAGAAACAAAAGTGGCAGGCAGAGGTTTTCCCCAGATGTGTCCATGACCCTTTCTCGCTCAGCAGGGCCGTCTCAAAATGTTTAGGTGGGCTGTGCCCTCCCGGGTAGAAACTGCCTCTTTATTCCTAAACTAAATATTGGCTCTCAAGAGGCCGCAGCCAGATTTTCAAGCTAGAGAAATCTAGGCTTTTCCTCTGCTGGCCCTCGACAGGTTATTGTCGTATGCTGTTTGTCTTAAATTATGTATACGTAAAGAGAATTCCTTTCTGACAAGCACATTTTATTTGAAATGAAAAATGGAAGCAATTGTAAGTTATAAATAAATACAGAATTTTTAATGCACATTAATGATTTTAACATATACAGTAATAATAATAATGGTGCAAACGAAATGTAAAATAATAAGTTAAAAACATTTGCTTTCATGACTATTTTACTTTATGTTACATTATTATTCTAACTGTATATGTAAAAAATATTACCATCCAATGAAAAATCTTTACGTATTAAGTATTTACCACACTGAGAGACCTTTTGTTTGAATAAATGAAAAATGAATTAGAATTTAGATTAATATATTACCAAAATAGGGAAAACCGAGGTTTTATCACACTTATTCGTATGACAGTACCGAAGTTTAATATTATCATACGAGTATCTAAAACACGAAGACGAGAAAGAAGTATTCTAAATACGAAATATTATAAATCTCCATTTCAAGAATTAACACTATGAAAAAATGATATTCTTATTACTGAGTTTTCGAAAAATAATTTGAATAAGAAAAATACAAAATATCATAATGTCGAAAGCGTATTTTAGAAATTGGTATTGACAATATGAAGTTGACAGAAATCTGAGACGCATAGCAAACTATGAAATCATTATTCTTGATTTTTCATATAGTTTCGTTTGAGAATGCTCCTCGAGTGTTTCCGCCGTTTTCCGATTGTGTCCGATTGTGCAGAACCGAACATGGAAAGCATGGAGCACCGGCTGCGGTCGGTCCAAATCCAATTTGGTCCAATTCCACGTTTTGACATATGTCATATATATTTTTAGTATTAAACTTATAAATTATCGTATTGATAAATAAATACATATACACTGAAGCACTGTACATGTGTACAAAGTACTCAATCGGTAATATTAAGCTTTGCTGTCAAAAATCTTGGTTTTATAAAAAACCAGGACATTTTGCCTATTTTCAGGAAAAAACCAGGACTCCAGGATAGACCTCGAAAAAAGAGGACACGCCCCGAAAGCCCAGGACGGGTGGTAACCCTAAAGTTAACTCTTTCTATTTCCAAGTAATTCATTTACTTTTGGATTTAAAACATTTGGAATTCTTTCTTACGAAATTTATACCCTAAGATAATAAGATTTAATTCAATGAGTGCAATTTATAAAATATTACATACCGAGATATCAAATTGGATAATATTATTCATACAAGAATATTATCAGTTCCTTTAAAAAGATGTATTTTATAAAAAATCAATTTAATCATTGAAAGTGATAAAATGTTTAACCTATCTATTAACAAAATGTCTGAAGCAAAAAATCACTCATGAGACAGGGCCCATATATTTGTCATACTGCCCTGAGTTGTCAGGCGACGCCGCTTTGCCGAGGTTTTTGCCAAATATTCCATAATGTAAGTTAGCCGCGGGGTTTAGTTGTTACGGATAAAATGCGTTTGTAATTTAGGTAAGGTAGGTTCGAATCGCGCCGCAGCGTTTCAGATTTTTCATAGCGATTAAGCGTGCGATTATGTATGTAGTGAATAAATTAAGTATATATAATAATGAAAATAATAACTGTGCGCGTGTTTCCGTATTTAATTGTATTAATTTTTTATTTTGTTCCTGCTACTGAAATAAGGGACTATCTAGATTATATAAAGGCCCTATTAATAGGCCCTCGTTATGTTGCCTACTCATGACCTCGCTAGCTGAGCGTGACGTTTCCGATTGCGCCCTCGATAGATTGCCACTTTAGGGCCTCGATAGAAAATAGGAAATCTAGACAGGGCCTATTAAGAACCAAGTTTCAATTTCTACCCGCAGTGGGTCGCCGATTTTTTGCGGCGATATTAGTCACGAATTTTCAAGGCATCTCGTCCATTTCCTTTTCCAACTCCCTTATTTTTTGGGGACAATTAGACACAGCCAAATAATGAACAATTTCGGATTTTAATAGTCTTAGATTTCAGATATAATTGTTTATAGGATTCTAATGATTTGTTAAAGTATTGTATCTCATTTATATTATTAATTTTTTAGCTGTTATATTCGATTCATGATTCAAATTTGAAACATATATATTATCATATAAAAACTGAAAAACAGTGAACAACAGGAATCAAAAAGGGAACTAATTTTGCAGAAGTGTTTAATGCATCGTCACTTTCCTTAAATTTAAACGAAAACTAAATGGTGAAATTATTCATGCTCGGTTTAATGGCAAATCACATTATTAATTTTTGATAATACATTTTTTTATTTGTCCCATCTGAAGAAAGAAATTACTTCTCTCTCAACAATTTTAAGTCTCTTCTGATTTAAAATATTCATTTTTTAAATTTCGACCAATGGAAAGAG
Organism: Andricus coriarius; assembly: GCA_932066315.1. Lineage (NCBI taxonomy): Eukaryota > Metazoa > Arthropoda > Insecta > Hymenoptera > Cynipidae > Andricus > Andricus coriarius. The sequence goes on from CAKNWT010186452.1 coordinate 4,130, forward strand.
GAAATAATATTCAATAATGTTTTTCAGAAGTTACATTACTAATGTTATTAAAGTTAAAAAAATTATTATTACTCTGCCTGATTATTCATAAGGGCTTTTACTATGTATCCACACATAAAATAATTAAGATTAAGTCATATATAAATAGGGCATAATTTCTCAATTTGTCCGATCGTTAGATAGTACTCCTCACACCAAAAATTAATTAATTTTGATAATTATTCATCAACGTAGAGGGGGTACAATTTTTGGTTTTTTAAGCGAAGCCTTACTTTCAAACATTTGTAACTTTTTCCCTATTGCTTTGAACAAAATTTCACTACAGATTGTTTTTGATATATTTTTTCGCAAACTTTTTGGTGGTCGTAACGATTTAAAAAAGTCCAAATTTGACCCTAATTTTTGAAAATCAAAAATAAATTTGACTTTTTTTAAATTGCGACAATTTTTTTTTTCTTCAAAATAGTTTTAAAATAAATCTGAGATTTTTTCCTATAAGACCCTGAATTTTCAGAGTGGTAAATTAATTCGTCTTTGAGTAATACAACGATACGTAAACAAAATGCCATGATAGGGCGGGTGGCGCGCGATCTCCCCTAGTGCGCTCACGCCGAGGATCTTTGTGCAACGCTTTAGTGCCAGTTTTTTAAGTTAAGTAATATTATATGGTAATATTATGTGTCTTTCTGATCGACTTTTTGGCTATAGTTTCAGCAGTTGTTTTCTTTGCATACTCTTTGCCCACTGAAACAAAACATGGGGAGTGACGATGTGAAGTTTCGGAGAACATTGCAAGCTCGAACGTGTTGCTTGTTTCTTTATATTCGCTCGTATACCATGACATGCACTCTTACCATGAGATGTACCATGGAAATGCCATTCAACTTGGATACCAAAATCTTCTTCATGGGCTCGGAGATTATCAAAGCTACTCTTATTTTTAAAATGTTGCCCTGCACCATCAGTAAAATAGTGGATTTTCTGTGGCCTGAAATGAGTTTTAAAGCAATCTACTATTATCTTCTGATGCTCGTGAACAGCCACCGTGACATGAGCTAAGTTATCAGATATGGTTGCGATACTTAGATGCTTGAGCTCTCCACCTTTTTTATAATAAATCACCACAATGAATATTGTAGCTTGGTCGTTATTCCAGTGAAATCATTGAGCACCATTCTGAAATATGAACGCGTAATTCTCAGCGAAATCGGAGCAAATAAAAAACTCCGCAGGCAAGAAATTTTCCTTCAGGTTTTTGAAAACATATTGCTTCTTTGAAATAAACTCGTGAGTTTTTAATTTCAAAAGCCATTCACAGCAATCATCTAGAAATTCATCAGTATCCATTACATCTGTCGGTTTGTAACCCAATTTAAAATCTCACTTCATTAATACAATGTTCATCAAAAGCTTTTGTGACGTTACCTTTCAAATTTGCAGTACCTGGACAGTTTTCACACACTCCTAAATGATAGAAACTTGAAGAGTTAGGTCATACAATAGCATCTGATCTTCATCATCGCCAGATATCATTTCAGGATCCTCAGTATCTACCTTATATCTACCAAAAGGCTCTGCAATATCACCAAAGTTCAAGGATGATATTCCCGCTGAGTTGATGAGTTGGTATCTACATGAACTCCAAATTCGAGCTCCTTCTGGTAGTGCAGGGAATTTCAAAGGCAAGTCGTGGGCAACACCACAGAGTTCAAGATTAGTTGCTTCATGCCGCACTTTTTGAAAAAACAGTTATTTTAGCAGCATAAAATATTACTTAACTTAAAAAACTGGCACAAAAGCGTCAATACTAAACCCGCCCTATCATGGCATTTTGCTTACGTATCGTTCTATTACTCAAAGACAAATTAATTTGCTACTCTGAAAATTGGGGGTCTTATAGAAAAAAGGCTCATCTTTCTTTTAAAACTATTTTGAAGAAAGAAAAGTGTCGAAATATGAAAAAGAGTCAAATTTATTTTCGATTTTTAAAAATTAGGGTCAAATTTTGCTTTTTTTTAAATCGTTACAACCACCAAAAAGTTTGTGAAAAAATCTATCAAAAACATGTGTAGTGAAATTTTGTTTAAAGCAATAGGAAAAAAGTTACAAATGTTTGAAAGTAAGGCTTTGCTTGAAAAACGAAAAATTGTACCCCCTCCACTTTGATAAATAATTATCAAAATTAATTAATTTTTCGTGTGAGGAGTACTATCTAATAGGACTACAACTAGGCCAGCTTTTATCTCGATTGGACAACTTTCATTTTCGAGGTGGGTACACTTGAGAAATTATGCCGCAAACACATAATAATTGAGGGTTCGGATCAAAGAATGGGTCGCGCGTTTGAAAACGATTTATGTTTTAAAAAATAATTGAATTCATGGAAATTTTTTTTTCACTTTTTCATTTTTACTATTAAAAATATTCATCGGACAAAAAAACTTCAAATATAAAAAACTTCCATCTGACCCTTTTCTATATGGCCATATTTAAAAAAAAAATTTTTTTCAACTTTAAAATTTGGATATCACGATACACGTGGACAATAATTTTCCGCGTTTTCGAGCGTGCGACCCATTCTTTGATCCGAACCCTTAAATTACAGTGGTTCTAAGAAAACGAAAAGGGGGTCTCGATGGTTGCACAGAACTTGAAGAGGTCTTATTCACCTTCCTAAAATTCACAGAGAGTTTGGAGGTCTTATAGAGGACTTGAAAATATGAGTATGAGAATTTTAGGAGGTTCTAAATAGGGCTAAAGTCGGTCCAACGGGGTTTAAAAGAGGACATAGCGGGTTACGTAGGCCTAAAGTAGGTTCTATTTGGAATTACGAATGACTTAAGTAGGGCTAAAATTTCGACTCGGGATATGTCAGTTTTGTTACAAAAGCATTTATTTTTGACAATAATGATTTCTGAAAAAAATAGTTAAATTTTCATCCAAACAGATGAATTTTCAAGTGTAGTGAAGAATCCTCATAAACAAATGACTTTTTAACCAATTGTTAAAATTTCAACAAAGTTGAATATTAATAACCAAAACAGATGAATTTATGCTCAACGAAACAGTTGACTTCTCAATGAAGAAGAATACTGTTTTCAAAATTGTTTACTTTTTTAAAGAAAGTACATGAAGTTTTGACAAAATAGTGAAATTTTCAATACAAAATATGATTTTTAAAGAATAAGAATAGTTTTGTATCGAACAATACGAATGTTCAATGAAATAGTTGAAGTTTTTACTGAAAATGATAAATTTCCAAGAAAATAGTGCACTTTTCAACCAAAGATATGAATTTTAAACAAAAATGATGCATCTTCAGCCAAAAGAGTAATTTTCAAACAAGTACTTCAACATTGAACCAAGTAGTTATATTTTCAACCGAGAAGATTAATTTTGCACCGATGAAGAAAGGAATTTTTAACAATATACATGATTTTTCAACTGAATATATTTTAATTTAAGAAAAAAAACACGAATTTTAAACAAAATAAATTAATTTTAAACCAAATTGTCGAATTTTTAAGCACGAAGATACAAACAAAATACATGAGTGATCAATTATTATAATTATCATGTTGATTACAAATGGTTTATTTTACAAAAAAGTGCACGGGGCAAAAAGTTTTATTTTTGCTTAGCGAGCTGAAAGTCCTATTATGAATTTGTGTTATTAATAAATAATGAAATTGTTTTAAAACAAATTGTTTACCCAAATTCTGACGGCAAGCATGTTCGTCGCAGATACTTTGTTCCTCGTCGACAGTTCGGAAGACAATATCCGTCGGATGAGACGTTTGTATCTGCATCGGAGAGTATCCTTTATAGATGTCATGTCCAGAATGCTGCTCTGTGGCACGCTCAGGTATGTATAAGTCTCTCCAGCGCGAAGTTGTCATATAGCGCTTCTTTCGACGAGCCCAGAATCGTTGGATATGCCATTAAGATTTCCTTTCTTCAAATAAACCTTGGCGCATTTCTCTAACCCGAACTCCATTCCAACATCTTAAGTGTACTCTTTGACAATGTCTAGAGCTAGATGTTGTTACTCATTATTTTTAGCATAGATCTTAAGACCATCCATGTAAAAACATGAGTGACCTTATGCTTCAGATGTCCAGGTTTGCCGGAGAGGTACCCTGATAGGTAACGCTGATCGGATATTGCGTCTTTACAGACACATCTATCGATGAGCAGGTACTCCGGACATCCTGCTGCGCCTTTTTTTGAGCCGCGTTGTTCGCACATCTCTCGCCACCCAGGTCCAATTGTCCGAAAAATCCTATCATTTAGGATAGCTGTGAAGATCTTATACAGTGCGTTCAGATATGTTTTTTGTCTGTAGTTCTTAGGGCCAGGTAAGTGGCCCATCTTCGGCAGGAGTACTATGTGCGCTTCCACCAACCACTCCGGAATAGGCTCTTCCGACATTAGATATGAGGTGAAAATTCGGGCCAGATGCTGGTGAGTTGAAGGAAACTTCATCCACCAGAAGGTATTGATACTATCTTGTCCTGGGACGGAATAGTTCTTCATGCTTCTCAATACTTGTTTTCACCTCCTTAGTAGTGATAGGCGAGCATTCATCATCAGGCGCTATGAGGGCACTGCGCAGCTCCGTGAAGCTATCTACGTTTTTTGAGTTTTCTTCCAGTGGATACTCGACTTCGTAGACTTACCTCCAAAATGCTTCGACCTCCTCTGGTTTGGTCGGGTGAACTACAGTAACTGGAGGGTCTTGGAAGAGTTACTGACACACCTCTCTCTCCGCTCTAGACTTCTCCTAGCGTTAGATAGTACTCGTATTTTGTCAACATTATGCTACCTGTTGGCAGATATCTTGTTCAACGCTGACAGACTGGAAGACCAAATCTATCGCAGAAGATGCTTGTTTCTGCTTCGGAGAGACTCCTTTACTGATGTTACGTCAGATGAATTGTGGCACATTTATCCAATCCAAAGCCCATCCCAATCTCTCCTGTGTACTTCTGGACGATACTTATGGCAGTTTGAAGTTTGCCTTTACCAGAGGCATAGAGCTTCAGGCCATCCATATAAAATACATGAGTGAGCTTATGCTCGCGTTGGTTAGTATCGCCACAGAGGTATCCAGAAGAATTTCGTAGTGCGAGAGATAGAGGCAGAAGTGTGATGCCAAAAAGCAAAGGGCTCATGGTATCGCACTGAAAGACGCCCCTTTGGAAGGTGACGTTGTTTGTTGTCATACGATAATTTCCAGATGAGATAGTGAATCTAGTTTTCCAAAGAGGCATCAATCTCTCTATGCATCTCAATATGACTGGATGCACCTTCAAGCTTTCCAACAGACAGACGGTAAGTCTAGGAGAGGTTGAATCGAAAGGTTTCCGGTAGTCAATCCAGGCCATTGACAGGACGCGTTGATGGGCTGCAGCGTCTTTGCAGACACATTTGTCAATTAGCAGGTTCTTTTGACAGCCTGCTACACATTTTTTCGAACCACGTTGTTCGTACATCTCACGCCACACAAGCTCAATTCGCCGAACAATCCTGTTGTTTAGGACAGCTGTAAAGATCTTATACAGTGTGTTCAAATAAGTTATTGGCCCGTAATTCTCTGGGTTAGACAAGTTTCCTTTTTTTTTGTAGGAGAAGATGCATCCTAACACAAGCTACTGCGGAATCGGCGTCTCCGACTTTAAATATGAGGTGAATAGGCGGCCCAAATGTTGGTGCGTAGAAGTAAGGCACCGGAAAAGTTGTTCGTGCCTCTAAGTGCTTTCCTCACCACTTCGGCAGTGATTGATAGACATTCCTCCTCAGATTTCGTGAGGTTGTCGCAAAATTCCTTGAAGCGGATGATATTGTCAGTATCTTCTTTCAGCTTTAGTGTTTTCGGGATCTTGCATACCTCTCCAAAAAGTCTCTACCTCGTTGGGCTTGGGTGGATTTTTGACAGAAACAGGGTAATCACTAAACAGGCGAGATGAGTCAGCGAAAAACTTTTGATTCTCCCTGATCCATCTCTCCCTGTTCTGTATTATCATCCTTGCGTCAGATAACAGCCGTATTTTGTCAATAATATGCTGCTTGATTGTCAGCAGCTTTGACTTGTTTAGTGTGTGATTGAAGATCCTCAGTTCTTGGGCGAACTTTCGAACCCTTTCCAGGACCATAAACAGCAACCATAAACTGAGAAATGGATGGTCCAGAGGTCGGATTCTCGCGAGATTTCTCTACGAAGGCAGGCATCCATTTCAGCCAGATCTTGGGGCTTAAGAGCAACTTGCATGTTAATGTTCCTTCTTGTCCTGAAATCGTGATCATATCTCAGAATGTGCGTGATTTCAGCGGTTGGTCTTAATATCGCTTCCTCATCTTCGGCTGCAGTTTGATCAAGCAGCGGTTGGGGAAGCGCTCCGCTTACATATCTATTTTTGCAGAGATATTGTTCCTATTGTTGATTTCGTAACGATTGGATCGAAACTTGCTGAAGCTCGGGGTGTTTTTGGCACCACAGAGTATACATGCGTGCCATAAAACCTCGGTTAACAGGGATAATGCTTGCATCGTAGCAGTCTAGCAAGTCATCCTTGAGTTGATTCGTCCACTCAATGCGGCCGTTTCTCCGGTTCGTCGGCGTGTTTCCATCTAAATCATTTTCAGCGCCCCGAACTCTAGGATTATCGGCATCGTTCGCCGACCCATTGTCGGGTGCTCTGCGGGTTTGATCGTTTCGAACCGCATGCACAACTTTTTGGTGTTTTGGTGGTGTCATTGTTGTTCCCATGAGCAGCTAGGGAAAGGGTTCGTCCATCCTTGTAGAGCCTCGCATGCTAGGATAAGGCTGCATACCCTGATAGGTCGCCCGGTGTCCCAGAGTCACCGTTTATGACACCTGACGCAGGTGTCATTCAGCTTTCGGCACGGTTGTTACGCCTTCACTTAGGGGTTATACCTTCGAGACCATCCATGGACAATGATTGCAAATTTCGCAAAGAAACGTGACAAAGGTTTCGATACGAGATCAGTCCTTCTATCCGGAACCCGAGGACGCTTTCGGTGGCTTTGTCATTGGCACTTCAGTTCAGTTCCCTCTGCCCAAAATTTGAGAGGACGTACGTAAACTTACGACAACTTAAAACTCTCGTTAAAATATAGGCTTTTGAATGCAAAGTGGCATATGCCATGATTTCAAGATGGCCGACCAATATGGCTGCCATAACGATAGAAAGTGCCTTAGGCACGTGTGTAAGAATTCAGAATTGCGATGAAATATTCTGAAAAAATGCATGCAGTAGCTTTTCTGGCTGCTGATTCGAATTCCGAGATCAAACTTTGAAAATTCGAAATGGCCGACCAGTATGGCGGCCATAACCATAGAAAGTGTAAAAATTCAGAATAGCGATACAAAATTCTGAAAATATAAATGCAGCAGCTTTTTTGGCTACTGGTTTGAATGCCAAGATAAAACTTTCAAAAGTCAAGATGGCGGGTCCAATATGGCGGACGAAACTTTCAAAAATCAACGGATCCATTCA
>CAKNWT010186458.1:0-14810 GCA_932066315.1 Andricus coriarius
GACAAACTGACTCACTGACTGTGTGATGGTTCGCAACATTGCAAACATCCCTAAACAGGCTCTCAGGCATGACAAACTGACTCACTGACTGTATGATTGTTCTAAACATTGCAAACGTTTCGAGACAGGCTCTCAGGCATAACAAATTGACTCACTGACTGTGTGATGGTTCGCAACATTGCATACGCTTCGAGACAGGCTCTCAGGTATGACAAACTGACTCACTAACTGTGTGATGGTTCGCAACATTGCGAACGCCTCGAGACAGGCTCTCAGGCATGACAAACTGACTCACTGACTCTGTCATTGTTCTCAACATTGCACAAGTCTCGAGACAGGCTCTCAGGCATGACAACCAAAATGCTCGTGTATTGTTTGCAACATTGCGAACACCTCGAGACAAGCTCTCAGACATGACAAACTGACTCACTGACTGTGTGATTGTTTGCAACATTGCAAACGCTTCGAGAAAGGCTCGAAGCATGACAGATATATTGATGGTTGATTGTTTGCAACATTGCGAACGCCTCGAGAAAGGCTCAGGCATGTCAAACTGATTCACTGACTGTGTGATTGTTCGCAACATTGCAAACGCTTCGAGACGGGCTCTCAAGTATGACAGACATATTGATGGTTGATTGTTTGAAACATTGCCAACGTCTCGAGAGAGGCTTTCAGGCATAACAGACATATTGATATGTGGATTTGTTGCAACATTGCAAGCACTGTGAGACAGGCTCTCAGGCATGTCTGACTTATTTCCCATGACAGATTACGTATTTTATATTGTTGTTTTATTATTCATCTTCGCCTAAATTTCAATTAAAGTTTGACAAGCTAACTTAGAACTTTTTCCGAGGTCTCTGCATTGCAATGGAGGTTCAAACTTTCTTTCTTGCCTTCTCATTTTCTGTCTTCCTATGTCCGCAAAATGAAATCCCTGAATGGGGTTCTGTTTTGTCATTCAGATTGGTTGCAGGTCTTCAAACGTTACACAATTCATGAAGATTCGTGCACATGTCTCATCATGAGAGTCCTGGACCTTTTGAAGAGAAAATTGTCATTGGTAACTTCGATCACACACATAAAGAACCATCTTCTCACATTTCTGAAATTCAAGTGTTCCTACAAGAGCGAATTCGAGCAATTTGGGCTGCCGCAACGTTGTATACGCTAATGAGTGAATCCAGGGGCATGTCCACCGCCTCAACCTAGAACACCTCGCAAGGCTCGAAAAATGAAGTCGCGGATCTTAACTACATCTGTCAATCCCTCTTGTGCTGCATGTAACCCAAACCACTTCATCGGTGATTTTCAAAAGTGACATAGGCTTAATGCTCCTGATAGGCACCAAACTGCCCTTTGATGAATTGTTATCGTCTATGCTATAAACAGCATTATATCACACTTCATGAAGTCATGACTCGTAAAAAGCCTTCGGCTGAAGACTCGGGCCCCTCAACCACTAATAAAGTTCGGTTTTATTCGAAATCCGATTATTCAGCCTCTTTCTGACAAGTTCTACTTGCTGCAGCACAAGCCGCTGTAAAGACCTCGGATGGACTCCAATTTCGATCAAGCCCTCCTCGACCCTGGCTCTGAGACCAGCTCTTTATTCCGCGGATTCGTTCACATCTTGGTTTACCACAACAGGCGATCAATATTTTCATTAGCACAATTGAAAATAAACCCATCCAGATTGCTCCTAGCCACGTGGCCCTACTTCTCGAATCTCGGCAATCATTGTTGCTTGTCGAAGTGAATGATCTTGTTCTTCGCGATCTTCGTGTGATCGCTGTATCGGAGAAAGTTGCGGATAGGGATTGACATCAGATCCAGGGGCTTCTCTTAGTGGATCCAAAGTTCATTGTACCCTAACCCATCGATGTTCTCTTAGGCGCTGATTTTTATGGCTCACCTCTTCTAGGTGCTAGTCGTCAAGGATCGCGAAAGGCTCCCGTCGCCTTTCGATTCGTTATCAAGCGGGTTGTGATTGGTCCGGTCGGATCCTCTACACCTTCAGATGAATCGGGCCATTCCAGAACCGTACTGAGGTTAAGTGTTCGCAAAAGGGACAAACTTGCTAGCCTCCTGAAACGATTCAGTAGTAGTATCAAATCGTTGATTTCTCTCGAGGATCAGGAATGTGAGCGAGCTTTTACGGACGAACTTAGACACGACAACACGGGCAGATACATGGTACGCCTCTCTCTTTGACAAGCTTGTATCCGCACCTTGACAGAGTCCCTGCTGAGATGAAAATAATAAAAATGGAATAGTAATCCACGTCTTTGGGGATACCAGCAAACATAACTTTGCCGCTGTACCTTACATCCGAGTGTCTTTCGCACAGAGAACCTGCAATGCACAACTTATCACATCCAAGGCTCGCGTCGCGCCCGTCAAAATCATCACTATCCCTAAACTTGAATCTTGTGCTACTGTGCTTGTGTTTCGATTGATTTTTCCATACGTGAGGAATCGGAACTCTCTCATGCGGTCAGCTACGCTTGGCCGGACTCACGAAGCGATCTCGGTTATATTCAAACAGATGAATCTTCCCGTTGGCCGATTTCTGTCGCCAATTTTATTTCGGAGATCCAGCGAACTCCTTTTTAAGTTTTTTGACGCTACATCCCTACAAAGGAAAATCCAGATGATAATGCGACTAAAAAAAATGAATGGACTGTGCCGAAACGTAATCATCAAAATGTACATGAGACAGTCGACAGTCGACCCTTCTCTACTTCGATGTAGGACATGGCTTTAAGGACGGGTAACCAATCTTAGTCCCGGACATGATGGAATTGTACGATCTGTCACGGTTAAAACTTCCATTGGAACCTACAATCGTCCCATCGTCAAATTGAGCTGATTACCAGTCGTGCGCTGACTCTATACGGCCAACTGTACTCCATAGCGGGCGGAACTTTCTTTTTATTGACCTTCCGGTTTAATTGATCATAACATGGTCTCCGCCCAACGCTTATTCTCCTCAAAGATTTCCCTCTGTTTTTGAGTTTTGCGTACTACCTTTTCGTAGTGTGGGAACTCACGTAGTAGCGTCAGTGGCTCTTTAAGTCCCAATTATTTGTTCAGTGACTTCCCGACTGGACCGTCTTCTGGTGTTGTAGGAAGTGCCGAGTCGGATGACGTATCACCTCCGGTCGCGTCGGGATAGATCTTTCGGTGAACAATCGTGGTCGTAGCTTCCGGAGGCTACATCTGTGCGAATTGACAAAAGGTATTTAGCGGTTAATCCCTTACGAAAAGGTATGACACGAAAAAAATGACAGGCCTGTCATTTTTTTGTGTAATTTTTTGTGTGTAATTTTTTCGCGACGACAGGAAAATGATGTCAGAAAAAAAATGACTCGCATAAAATGACAGGCCGGTATTTTTACTTAAATTTTGTGACACTAATAAAAAAGTGACAACTGAAAGGAATTTGCAACACCAGATAATCGTTCCGCGTTCAATCATCAATTCAATTCATCGTTCCGATGTTAATTGAAAATGTTGATAAGCGTCACAGACTTTAATGGCAATTGCCAAACTTCTGATATGAAGCGTTGGGTGTAAAAACAACCTAACCCGGGTTAGGTTGTTTTTCCGTAAATCGCTTTTTCGGAATCACCGAACCCTAATTAGTTAGTACACAGCGTAAAACTAATATAAAATTATTTTTTTTTACGTAAATCACATTATACTAGAGTAGGACGCATGGAGATACGTCGCGCGCGCAGCTCTCGTTCTTCGCTCTGGCACAGCTGTGCACACAGCAGCATGTAGTGACCAGCCGGCGAATCAGTGCGCTATTATTTTTATTGTTACTACTCAATAATTCATTAAAATCTAAACTTTTACAACAAGAATATCAATACTGGTTCTTGGTTGGCACAATGATGGGAGAAAGAAATTTACAATATAATGATGTTACGTCAGATGAGGAATCTGAATTTGATGAGTGAACATTCAAATGGTTTAAATTTATAACTTTTTTAACTTTTTAAAATAATAAGTGTTTGAAATACTTTTAAAACGATTTAAACTAAGTTTTAAAAATAGGATATAGAATATCGGTCGTATTTTTTCTGTCATAATTTTCCTGTCATTTTTCCTGTCGTTGCGAAAAGATGACACAACCAAAATGACAGGCCTGTCATTTTTTTCGTGTCATACCTTTTCGTAAGGGATAATAAAGATGGTAAATTCTCTTTTTCCTTTTCGTCGACTTTGCCATGACCGAGCATGGTTCCCTCGCTACTCCACGCCAGTCCATCATTAATTAAAAACAAAGGTAAAGAAATATAAAAAAAGATGTAGGTGAAGAGTTCTTAAAATAAAATTAAATAGCAACGTACATTTGATGAAAAATTGTTATTGAATTTTTTGTTTAACAAAATTTTATTTTCAGAAATTATTTTAAAAAATGTTATTTTTTATTTAAAAAATTTTTAATTGAATTTTCTGTTATCATTACAAAATTTTGCAAAATCACACTATGGTAAAATCTGTGGTGGAAAGATTTTTTCGAAATCTCATTTATTGACAAAATAATTTAAAAGCAAAATTCAATAAAATCTAAGTTCAAATTTAGTTCAAATTTTAACGTAGTATTATTTTTTAAATTCTTCTGGTATTGATATTTTTTTTAATTTTTATCATGCAATAATAAAAATATATACTTTCTTTTTTTCTGATACCACCGCGGACTTCAATTTTGATTTTCTCGGAATAGGATTATTTTTTTGGATCAAACCTTTTTTATTCTCATTAAAATATAATTTTTTTATCCCACTAAATGAAAGAAAAAAACTATAAATTTACTAGGAAAACCACTAACATGGCAAAAAGCACTAATATGGCTTCACTAAAGGTTTACGCCAGGAGCGTCAACTTCGATCCATGGTAATCAACTTTGCAATAACCTTAAATAAACTCTAATTTTATTTTTCAATTGTAAAACTAATATTTATCATTAAATACTAAATGCCAGCTAGGACTAAAAATAGGTTGAATATTCAACACCTTATTCATAATTTAAAAAATGGTAAATAGCTTCAAGGTGCTCAATCTTTGAATACGATCCTGAGATCCTGCAAGTTTAGGGAGGTGGTGGGGGATGCCGGGCGACTGTTACTCGACTTTGGGTTTACTGAACTATCGAATAAAGTTTAACGTAGCAAAAATGAAAATCTCTTCCACAGCGGATAAACTTTCATACAATGTTGAGTAAATAATTACATACCCAAAATCAATTTTTCTCTACAATTCAATTTAAACTTTACCAAACTTTAGAGTAAATAATACATTTTTTACTTAGAAAGGTTCACCTAAATTTTTAATTCTATAACCGATTTTAAGGAAATCATTAAAATTGCATAATTTAAAGTTTGCTTGACTTTACATTTGCAAACTTTACTTAACTAATATAAAATTGTATGCAAGTTTTCCTCAATGTATGGCTGTATAGTTCCAATTAATTACACCACTTGCATTAATGTTTACTTTTGAAAATCTTTACTGGAAATCTTTATTTGGAAACTTTAATCTGCGTTATTGAAGTTTACTCACAAATTGGTAAAGTTTCCTAACCAAATTTTCTCCGTGCACCTTCAGTAAATAAAATCAAAAAAAGAATTCAAAATCCATGGAGCGGGCGAGTGTCAAATCGGACCAAAGGTGCCCCGGAAATGGTATCAATCCACATATATGGTCAATTGGAAGCTTGTATTTAAAATTTGCGCTAATTTTAAACCCGATATTATTAAAGGTATCACCTTAGTAAAAAAAAATTTTTAATTAAAAATACATGGAGCGGACGCGGGCCAAATCGAACCAAAGGTTCCCTGGAACTGGTATAAATCCACTTATACGGTCAATTTTAGGATGGAATTTAAAATTTGTGCCAATTTTAAACTAGATATTATTAAAGGTATCAACTTCAGTAAATAAAACAATAAAAAAATAAAAAAATAAAAATTCAAAATCCACGCTGTAAAAAATGTTGGTGTAAATTTACATCCTGCGATGATGGAAATAATTCAATCGGTGTGGCACATCGTAAATAACCAGAATTCTGTAAAAATACATATTTTTCTTCTCAACCTGCTGCCGCCGTAAAGAAATACATGCAGGATATAAATTTCCCGTCGTTGGCCGTGTAATTACGTACGGGTCGGAAATCTCCGAAATCTAGTTGAATATTGTTAGTCAAATTTCAATTTTTTTTCATCTCTGACTTATTCCCAACGTTCCCTAATTAACAAATTTCCCTGACTTTTCTCTGACTTGCAGGTTTCCTCCAACCTGCGTTCACCTTGCTGCTATTCAAAACTTTTCACAGAGGTGAAAAAAGTTTAAAGTTATTTTCTGTATTTAAGGAAGAATCGGAATATAAGTACTTGACAGTCTCAAAATTAAAAAATTTATTTCTTTCGAGTGAAAGAACAAATTATTTGTACATATTCAACGCACCATGACGTGCAAAACAACGTAATCAAGAATGCAAACGAACGAAATGCGCTCCCATTAGTAGGAGGCCGTTCGTGCGTCTCTAGAACTCATCATTTGACACGACTTATACTCGAGAGTCCCGAATGGTCCAAATTTACGTTCTGCACATAATTTTGCGGCGCTTGTCCGTGCGGACATACTCCTTGGCGACAGAAAAGCACACATCGTCAAAATTTACACATACTTTCGTAGACTTAAAGTCCCAAATAAATATACCTTACGTACACTATTACTATGTCCCACGCCGTTCGAATAATTTCCATCATCAGACGTAGCACTTTTATAGTCGACTGCAAATAAAACAACCTTCGTTCTATTTTCACATTGTTTCCTGAATCAAAATCACACTAGATTGCAAATAAGTACTGTGTAGTATCGTAAATTAATCTGGTTATACATTGCAATTTGAAAATACACTGCACGTATAATTATTAGCTGATTGTGAATATCACCAAAGCCTTTTTTTTACAGTGCATGGAGCAGACGGGGGTCAAATAGTAGCAAAGGTGCCCCGGATATGGCATCAGCCTGAGTCTGACGGTTCCACACTATTTTTTACGATTTCGTAATTTTGAATTTTTTGTATTTTTTTCATAACAATGTAAAATAATGTTTATTAACAACATTGCGACTTTCAGTTTTTCGAATTTCTCCTAAAAAAAAATTGGAGCAAAAAAACATATTTTTACAAAAACCTAAATTTTCTCCAAAATATAAATAATTTTTCTGGTTTTTTAATTATAATTTCGACACACATTATTCACGAGGTGCAAAGAAAGTAAAAAATTAATGTTCCATCACCAAAAAAGTATCAAATCCGAACAAACGTGCCCCGAAAATAGTATGTATCCACTTATACGGTCAATTTGAAGCTGGAATTTAAAATTTCTTTAAAAACCCTTAGAAAACTTCAAAATCTTATTTCAAACTCTGCCAAAATGTATACTTTGTTGAAAAAAAATAGTAAAAATACGTTACGTAATATGTGACCGTTCCCTTACAATTCGGAAAAATACAAATTATATAACGTAGTAAAATGGTAAAGTAAATATTTATTAAAAAAATTATATGTAACCTAAACTTCCGTTTTCGCATTGAGGAGAATGCACTACAGTGCATTCTCCTCATATATAAATAATGTAGTGCATTGTAATCCTACAATGCACTACCACAGGGTCTCGCTGGGAGTAACTGCCATATAAAAATGACACCGGCTCCCAGTAGGAACGCGGTAAATCACACTTATGGCCACGTCTCACAACCGTGAGATGGGTGGTCACAGGATACGATGAAATCACAACGACAGGTCGGCGAAACCCTTGTGTGTTTTGAGGATACGAAGCAACCCAACGATGACAGCTTTCTGCATCGATTTCGCAAGTGCCTTGGCATATTTTTGGCACGCGGGTATGGCTTTAAGGTTACGAACCAGTGATAGTTTCGCACCTCCGAGAGCACCTATCACAAGGACAATTACTTGTACCGAATATTTTGGGTACAATATTTGCAGCTCCCTTTTAAGGTCTTCATACCTCTCCTCCTTTTCTTTCTCCTTGGCAGTGATGTTGTATTCGGACGGGGCCGAGAATTCAATAACGAATATAGTTCGTTTCTCGAAGTCTTAGAGAACAATGTCAGGCCTCGAGTGTGCAACGGAGACTGCTGTCCGGAAATCGTAGTCCCAGGGTAATAAAGCACTCTTAGGGCCGCATTATGTCTGTAGATGTACGTCGTTCCTGCGTGGGTGGGACAACCCGATGGTATGTGTTCCAAGTACTCAGCGTGTGCATGACACGCTCTGCACATATCGCTGGAAACTTCTTGACATAAAATGCGGGCACAATATGCTAAGGTCGAAATGACACCGTCCTGGCATGCGAAAATGAAACCCTTTGTACACAAATTAAGCTCTGATGATCTGAGGAAAGCAAAAGTTAGCTCCTTCGACAAGGACTGTTTTTCTACATTTCTGTGAAAATTTCCGTGCATTTTCTTGTCGAGTAGCTCTTGATGGAATATATATAATTAAAAGTTTGTCATAAGGACAACCGCAGGATTTTGTTGGGTGCAGGTGCTAATCTGAAAAATTTCACTTGCTCCCAGCGAAATCGCGGTAAAATTTCAGCTGTAACCACGCTACAGTTACAGTCTGCGACGAATTCAATACGATGATCCGGCAAAAGTCTCCTGCACCCTGAGGACACGGAGCGACCCAAGGACGACCACCTTCTGCATTTTCCTCGCAAGTGTCTTAGCATTTTCTTGACACGCAGGGATGCTTTTCAGGCTGTTACCCAGTGTAACCTTGGCACGTCCAAGAGCGCTGATGATTAGGACGATAAGCTTAACAGAAAATTCCGGGTACAGCCGACGCAACTCCCTTATAAGTTCTTTATACCTCTCTTTCTTTTCATTCTCCTTAGCTATGATGTTTTTATCAGCTTGTGCCGAGAATTCGATAACGAACATGGTTCGTTTCTCGAAGTCCAGAAGAATTACGTCAGGCTTCGAGTGCGCAACAGAAACAATTGCCGAGAATATGAAGTTTCAGTATATCCGACACTTCTCATTCTCGACAATTGACTCTATTTCCCTAGGAGCGTTTAGCGGAGCGGTATTTAGGATGATGCCGTAAGAGCATGCCAAAATGAAACCCTCCGTGCCCAACTTCAATCCGGATGATTTAAGGAAAGCAAACGTTAGCTCATGCGACATCGACAGATCCTCCACATTTCTGAGAAAGATGCCGTGCATCTTCTTCTCGAGGAGCTGTTCGCGAAAGTTTTTCTCCTGTGCTTTCTCATTCGGGGCCTTCAGGAGTGAGTACTCGAGATGGATAAGATTTGATGCACTTTGCTCATCCCTGATATTGAAGTCAAAGCCGAGTGTTTCAGCAGCCTCCTTCGCTGTTTTGTAGAGAAACGCCCCTTTGCTCACTTCTTCGTGTTTCCTGACCATTTTAAGAAGAGGGTCTTGTCAATTTGCGACTATATGTGCTGTACCCAAAATAATCCTGTTGTGAAGACATTCATGATTTAGTATTCCGGGACCACCTTGACGGCGTGAGATGTATAGTCGCGAAACAGAAGATTTAAGGTGCATGCTTTTGTTCATGTGCATGACCTTTCGGGACCCGATATCGAGGAATCTGAATCCTATCATTTAGGACATGCTGTGAAGATCTTATAAAGTATGTTCAGGCAAGTTATTGGCCTGTAATTTGTAGGATCAACTAAGCTGCCCGTCTTCGGCAGGAGCACTGTGCGCCCTTCTACCAACCACTACAGAATAGGCTCTTCCAACTTCAGATATGAGTTGAAAATTCGGGCCAGATGCTGGCGGGTTGAAGAAAACTTCTTCCACCAGAAGATCTTGATACCATCTGGTCCCTCAGGTGTTATGAGGGCACTGCACAGCTCCTTGAAGCTATTTATATTCTTCGAGTGTTCTTTCAGTGGATGCTGGACTTCGTAGACTTCTCTCCAAACTGCCTCGACCTCCTCTGGTGTGGGCGGGTGGTCGACAGTAACTGGAGGGTCTTGGAAGAGTCGAGATGGGTCGGACAAAAACTGTTGATTTCCTCTGACCCACCACTCTCTCCGCTCTAGACTTCTCCTATCGTTAGATAGTACTCGCATTCTGTCAACAATATGCTGCCTGATGGTGAGTAGCTTTGACTTGTTAAGTGTGTGATGACAGATCCGCAGCTCGTGCGCGAACTGTCGAACCTTGGCAGTGAAAGTCTTGTCAGATGTTATGTAGTCAATCACACACTGAATGCGGGACGCGCACTGTCTGGCCCAGCCTATCTTTATGCTGAGTTGATGCATTCGTCCTTTGGTCTTATGCTCAACCGTTGGTTTTGTTTTATGGTTTGCATCTGCCAAAGCTCTCGCTGCATTACACGCACTTCAATTAATATTCCAGAGGTCGGGTTCTTCGGAAAAATCTCCATGTAGCTCGTCGTCCAGTTCAGCAAGATCTTTGGGCTTAAGAAAAACCTGAATGTTGATGTTTCTCCGGGTCCGGAAGCATCGCTCTTCCTCTATTAAATGTCTGCTCGCGTTTATTTCCAGTGTCGCCTGTTTTTCTCTGTTGCCGGCTTCTTCTGCTTGCGGTTAAGTAGCCGCTCCGCTTATATAACCCCTTTTTCGGAGTTCCTCGGGACGGTTTCGTAGACGTTGATGCGAAAAATGCGAGAGCTCTGCGTGTTTCACAGAGTATGCAGTCGTGCCATGTAACCTTTCCGCTCAGGGGCTATAATGGTATCATAGCACTCCAGCAGGTCGCCCCTGAATCGATCCATCCACTTTAAAGTAACGAGATTCTGCTGGTCAATCGCATTGACCTCGTCATGATTCGCTCTCCCAACTCTAGGATACTCGGCATTGTTTTCCAACCCATTGTCGGGAGCCCTGCGCGTTCGATTGTTTTGAACCGCACTTACTACAACTATGTTTGGTGTTGTCGTTGTTGTTCCCATGAGCAGCTAGGGAAAAGGGTTCGTCCATCCTTGCATTTAACAATGTTGTTAAAAATTGATACTTTTTTTTTAAATTCAACTATTTAGACATTAATTTTCCTGGTGAAAAATTAATATTTTTTGCTGAAAATCAATCTTTTTTTGGTTGAAAGTTGAACTCATTTTTAAAAAAATTATGTTTTTATATTCAAATTCATTTTCTTAACATTTGTGTTTTTTGGTTAAATACAACGAGTTTAAAATTAATTTTTAAATGTTGAAAATGATTTTTTTAACTAAAATGTAACGATTCCATTCTTAGTTGAAAATTCAAGTATTTGTTTTGAAATTCATCCTTTTTTATTTAAAATTTATCTATTTGAGTGTTCAACTATTTTGTTGAAAATTCTTTTTGTTTTGTCCATTTCTACTTAAGGGCCCTGGAAATCGAGTGTAACACTCCATTTGGGATTCAGGGTAAACGGTGAAGCCATTTTGTCTAATTTTTTTTATACATACTCTAAAGAATATAGAGACTGTCGGTAAAGTTTTAGTTTTTCGAAAAAACATTATATTTGTCATGCAAAAATTAAAAGGAATAAATTGTCGTCGATAGCATCGTTGTGGTAGTGTGTTCTACTATTCAGCGAAGCAGGAGCAGACAAGGCAGTAGAACACACTACCACAGCAATGCTATTGACGACAATTTATTTCTTTCAATTTTTGCATGAAAAATATAATTTTTTTCGAAAAACTAAGACTTTACCGACGGTCTCTATATTCTTTATAGTATGTATAAAAAAATTATACAAAATGGCTTCACCGTTTGCCCTGAATCCCAAACGGGGTTTTACACTCGATTTCCAGGGCCCTTGATATACTTCATTTTCGAGTGCCTCAGTTTTATACACGATCACAGACAAAATAAACTACTGTAATCTGACTATAAATTTTAAGAGTGATATGTAGACACATAATATACTTTTTATGACACATGCATGATTTCAGCCCTTTTCGACACCTATTAAGCGGGGCTAAAGCTCTACTTTTTACTACGTAGAGAGTAAAAAGTACTTTTTACTCTCTATGACCTGAAAAGTGACGTCAGAAGTGAACAATGAAAATTATATGTCTATGAGCTCGCATTTGACTATTATCAGCCCACTTACCGTAAAAATGGTGAGAAAATTTTGGTTGCAGATAATAGAATTTTGCGGTAATTTATGGAAAGTTACCATATATAACTGATCAAATCACCTTAAATTAACGAAAATTTTTATAAATTTCCGGATATTTATAAAAATGTATGGAAATGTTTAAAAATGAATTTTGGGTAGTTTGTGGAAGGTTACCATATTTACTTGCAAAATTACCATAAATAACCCAAAATTTCCATAAATTTCCGGAAATTTATGGAAATTTTTTAAAACGAATTTTGGGAAATTTACCATATTAACCGGTAAAATTCCTCCCCTAGGGGCTGTAGCACGTTGTAGTTGGTGCGGAGGCTTAAGCGTGAGGTGCTTTGGGGTCAAAAGGACCTCGGCTTGCATGCGTATGGATATGAATGAAAGGATCCCTATAAACAGGCTTTCCTGGATGAGAGGAAAAGGAACCCTATAAACGGGCTCTCCTGATATGCGTGATTACGGTATGGCAGAAAGGTGAAAAAGCCTAGCTAACGCGGGCCTTCTGGATCCCTGGGTCGAGGCCCCTCCCTGACCGATTTACAGCTTTGTAATCGGGACAGGAATGACCTGCGGCCCGCATTTCGTCCAAGAAACAGTCCTCCGTTTGTTATGGTGGTCTGCAAGCGCTTACTTGAACATTGGGTGTCTCACTCAATGTGATCACCCCCCTAAGCCATGAGCGTAGAGTGATCGTGCTTGTGGCACTTATGCATCTAGGGGTTACAAAGGTGTCCGAACGGCCTCTCGGGGACACCGGACGACCTCCCAGAGTATTCGGTCTTACCCCTGCATGCGGGGCTCTGCAGGGGCGGACCTTTTATTTCCTTAGCTTCTCGTGGGAACAACATGGAGCACGCAAAACAAAAACAATCGACGAAGGAAGGAGGAAGTAAGTTGGCGGAGGTGGGAGTGGGGTTGGGCCTTAAAGGGTCTAACATAACCATTTTCTCTCCATCTTTCTCCCAGGCAAGCCAAATTCAGGTAGCGGCAGTGCCCCCAGCTCCACCGGGAGCTGAGGGACTGACGGTCCCTCTGAACGAGGCTATGGTAACGGGAGAGGCCAATCAGTCCCCCAACAAAAAGAAACGGCTCAACGGTTCCCTGAAAAGGAGACTGAAGAGGCGAGCGCAGCAGGCTAGCAGAGAAGCTGCGGGAGCTGGCGCGTCAGCAGCTACAGTGCCGACATCCAGCACTGAGGCCCAGAAGAGAGGTAGGGGCTCAGAGGACACCCCACCGGGGGTGGCTAAGACTCTGAAGAGGCACAAAGCGGCCCAGCAGCCGACGAACAGAGAGTCGCCGGGAGCAGGACTGACGGCCGCTCAGAGGACTAACCCCCTGACGATGGTGGTGGCCGATGAAAATTACCCGGACTCAATGCTCAATGCAAAAGAGTGTTCCCAGATCAATGGCCAAGATTCGTTACCTCCTTCTGCAAGGGAGGGGTCTTCGTATTTGTGGCAGCCGACCTAGCGGCTAAAGCTTGGCTAATCAAAGCAGTGGTCGAGACAAAGCCGTGGGAAGGTGCAGCGCATAAGCTCGACAACAAGCCCTTCTATGACTTTGGACAGGTCAACTTTAGGGTTGCCGGCCAGGGACAGAAGGGGCCTGTTGAGACACAGGAAGATCGGGAGCAGACCTAAATGACTGCTCCTGGTCTAACCATTACCCAGATTAACTTGCATCACAGCAAATGCGCCTCTGCAGTTTTACAGAGGGGCATAGCTGCAAGGCACAAAGGTATCTCGCTAATCCAAGAACCTTGGTTAGTTCGAGATACAATAAGGGGTTTAGGGGGGGGGGGCTGGTCTTTTTTGTTACAGGGATCCCAAGGCATAACAGTGGCAGAAGACGAACTGCAAACTACACTATGCTCCTAATTTTGTACCTACAAGGTCATCGCAAATGGGTTCATACATCAAATAAAATAAAATAATTATATCATCATCTCATCCGTCACTTGACTTGGTCCGTGGCTATGATGGAAAACCGGGTTCTTCTTAACCCGAGAATAAGTTTGAAAAAAAAAAATAATAATAATAATATATTATAAACCGAAGGTGTTCTCGCGTTGTCGTTGCGGTAGGGCTTGATCTTTCCTCTCATGAATTTGACGGATCTGTTGGCTGTAGCATTGCTACTGACAGGGTTTCCCAGGCCAGACAGACAGCTAACGAAGAGGAAAGTGACTAAGCGGAACACCAAAACCCATAATTATCATGGAGAGTATTCTGAAGATATTGAAACGCTTGTTGCTTCTCAAGGATCGTCGGGGCGCCCTTAGAGCCACCGCTGAGGGCCACAGCATGCGGGACGGTGGTGATGGTGAGCTGCGAGATGGTCAGGCAGATCTCACCAATCAAACAGCTGGCCAGCAAGAACATCTGCGACAAACGGTAAGCAGTGGAACACCAACTATGCCTGGTGAGGATGCTTTGGCTAGCGTTTGCTATTTGCAGCCAACCACCTCAACAGAAATACCGTGGGAGAGCATCAAGTGGGACACCACAATGAATGAAGAATTGGTGCGTCTCTATTATGAAAGTGCGAAGTTTGAAACACCACGCGAAAAAGGATACAATTTTAGAACGAAATTTGCTGCAAAGTATCCTCAAATAGAGAAAGTCGCTCTAAGAGATCTT
>CAKNWT010186473.1:0-10507 GCA_932066315.1 Andricus coriarius
GCAATATCTGAATAAGCAGTGCCAGTACCAGATTTTTCACAACATAGTGTGCGAAGCACGAGATGCGTGATAAGAATCTGTTCGTTAAAGCACAAGGAGCTTTAACAAAAGGGAATTCACAATCATCAAATTACAGTTGTTAAAGCTTTGACGTTTAATTTTAAAAGGTCTGTGCACAAATGTGTGGAAAATACAAAGACGAAGCGCGTAGAGCGAGGTAAATACATTATTATCGAGCGCGAAGCGCCAGAACCAACAGTCTGCCCGCTTCTCCATCGTAACAGGACTATAACAGCTCCTCTTGAACCGCCCCCCCTGCTAAAAGCGTTACGTAACATATGGACGACCGCTAACGTAGTTTATAGACGGCCCCTTATTGATGCATAAATAAAATCTTACTCACCAGCAAACCAGGGATTTCTCTTGTTATTTTCAACTGTCAAATTCAGGAAATATTCTTCAAATCCTTTCACCGGATTGGCTTGAGGTTGCACTGACAGTGTACCCTCAACTTCCGGTTCATTTCCGTTGCTCACCAGCCCTCGGGCGCTCCAGCCGTCACTCCCGATCCAGGAAAAAGCTCCAGTTGCATTACATCGTCTAACCGCTCTCATTACTCCTGCAACTTCCTGATCTGAACCGAAAATTATGCAACCTGAAACAGAAATTTTGCTTTGTGAATAGCAGATCCTTTGGAAATAATTATTCCCTGAAATATTTCAAATATCAATATTCATCAAAACTAAATTGTTTTCAGTATCCAGAAATAAATACCTCCATGTTAAAAGAATCTATTTCGGAGTGTAGGTATAAAACGAACACTCTGTTATTGTTTGTCTAAAAGAATCACTGTGCTTTTTGAGTGCCCCCTCGTTTTTTTACACATACGCGGAAAACAGCAAATACGTTCAGTAATTAGTACTCTCTGGTTAGGTATATTGTTTAGAATTATTTTGAATTCCTCTGAATTCTTTGTATTCTTTTGAAGTATTTTATCTTCCTTAATTTTTTTCGAATTCACTCAATTTTATGAAGCACTTAAAGTCCTCTGAATTTCTGAATACTTTCAACTTCTTGAATTCCTTCAATTTCCTGAATTCTCGGAACTCCTTGTACTCCATAAATTTCAGGAATTCCTTGGATTCTCTTAAATCCTTGATTTCTCCGAATTTTCTGAAATCCCTGGACATATCTGAATCGCAAATTCATGAAATTCCTTGAATTTCTTAAATGTTTTTTTTTAAATCCCTGAAATTCTCTTTATTCTTTGAAATCCTTGAATTTCTAGAATATTCTGAATTCTTTGAATCCCTTAAATATTTTGAATTTCTTGAATTCCCTGAAACCCTTGAATATTTTGAATTTCCCCATTTCTCTGAATATTCTGAATTCCTGAAATTCTAAGGATTCTCAGAAATCCTTGAATTCCCTAAATGCTCTGAAATCCCTCAAATTCTCTGAATTGCCTTAAATCCTTGAACTCATTGAATTCCTTGATTTTCCTGAATTCCCTAAAAGCTCTGAAATTCCTGAAATCCTATTAATTCCCTGAAATCTTTCAATATTCTAAATTCTTTGAATTCCTTGAATATTCTAATCTTCCTGAATTTCTTAGATTCTCTGAATTCTTTGAAAACCTTGAATATTCTGAATTTCTGAAATATCTTGAATACTTTAAATTCCTGAAATTCTTTGAATTTCTTGAATTTTCTGAACTCCTTGAATTCTTTCAATATCCTGAATTCCTCGAATCCCCTAAAATCTTTTAATATTCTAAATTCTTTGAATCCCTTGAATATTCTAATCTCCCTAAATATCTTGTATTCTCTGAATGCTTTGAAAACCTGAAATATTCCGAATTTCTGAAATATCTTGAATACTTTGAATTCCTTGAATTCCTTGAAATCTCTGAACTCCTTGAATTCTTTCAAAATCCCAAATTCTTTCGATTCTCTAAATTCTCTGAAATTCTTCTGAAATTCTTCTCTTTTGAATTCCCTAAATTTCTTGAATATTCTAAATTCTTGAAATGCTTGGATTTCTTGAATATTCTAAATTCCTGAGATACTTGAATTTTTTGAATATTCTTGAATTTTCTGAATTCCTTGAATATTTAGAATTTCTTTAATTTAAATTCCCTGAAATCCTCGAATATTCTAAATTACCTGAATACTCTGAATTTCTGAAATTCTTTGAATTTCATGAATTCCAAACATTCTTTGAATTATCTGAACTCCTTGAATTTTTACAATTTCCTGAATTCCTCGAATGCCCTAAATTCTCTGAAATTCTCTGAATTTCCTGAAATATTTAAATATTCTCAATTTTCTCAATTACTTGAATATTCTAAATTCTCTGAATTTATTGGATTTTCAGGATTACTGAAAATCTCTGAATTCCTTGAATTCTCTGTAATCCTTGATTTCTCTAAATACATGTATTATGAAATCCCTAAAATTATCTGAATTTCTTGAATTCCCTAAAATTCTGGAATACTCTGAATCTTTTCAATATTCGGAATTTCCTCAACTCTCTGAAACCCTGAAAATCTCGGAATTTCTTGAATTTTATGAAATCTTTGAATTCCTTGAAAATTGAGAATTTTCAGAACTCTCTGAATTCCTGGAATTCTATACTATCCATGAATATTATAAATGTCCTGAATTCCCTAAATATTCCTATCACTGAATTCTTTGCATTATTGTTAAGTCCTTGGAATTCAGGGAATTCTCAAAATTCAGGCAATTCCACAAATTGAGGAAATTGCATGAATTGAAGGAATTCAGATGATTAAGAGAATTCCTTGAATTAAGGGAATTCGGATAATTCCAAGACTTTAGAGAATTCCAACAACTTAAAAATAATGCAAGGAGTTTAGGGAATTTAGAAAAATTTAAGGAATTCAGATCATTCATAGCTTCAGAAGGATTTCAAAGATTTTAAAATCATTTTAAGTAATTCAAAAAGTGTGTAAAAAATGTAAAAGAATACATAGAATTTAGAGAACTCAAATGAATTCAAAGGATTTCAAAGTAATTTAAGTGGGAGGAATTTAAGTGCATTCAAAATAATTTTAAATAATATACTAAACCAGAGAGTAATTACTAAATTTGTTTGCTGTTTGCTGCGGATGTGTATTAAAGATGAGGGGTCAAATCAAAAACCAAAATTGTTTTTTACATTCTCATCCCAATGAGAAGGTATTGGTTTTATGTAAAATTTGACTTAGTCGGTTTTCATCAAATATACACGTTTTGAGACCCCTTGAGTCAGAAAAAACGATTTTTACGAAGGTATCTGTCTGTATGTATGTCTGTCTGTATCCTGTAGGCACGATAACTTTAGAAAGACCAATCAGATTGGATTGAGCTTTGGCACACGTTTTTAAAACATAAAAAGGAAGGACGAGTTCGTTAGCCAGCTATTTTGAATAAAAGTTCAAAAAGTTAAAGCATTTTCAAAATTTTGTATACTATTTTTTTCAAGATTTGAAAATTCTATGTATGAGTATTCGTAGTACTCGGTAAGTCGAACACTTGATTCCAAAGTCTTTTTTCGATAAAAATAAAATTAACAGAGTTAAAGCATTTTCAAAATTTGAAAAAATAAAATAGAAACGAAAATGAACATTTTAAGCCAAACAACGCACGTTATAAAAAAAGGCAAAAATAGAAAAACGTTGATTTTTTAAAGCCCTACAAGAATATGATAACAACTTTTTGAATTTTCTTGAAAAATCGAAAATTCAAATTTTGATCGCACAAAAAATGATGAAAAATAAAAAATTCCATTTTTCGGTGAAACTATGCAAGTAAGAAAAAAGATGAAAAGATAAAAATTATGCATCCAAAAATGATCTATAAATTTGTTAACAATCACTCTGATTTGACGCGTAGTTTTTGTTTTATTCGTAAAAAACAAGATTGAAAATAAAAAAATAAAAATTTTTGGACAAACTACACAAGCCACGAAAAAAATTATTCAACGAAAGTTCTTCCCCCCAAAAAGAGCTAAAAATTTGTTTTCAATCATTTTTTGATAAGACGCGCAGTTTTTGTTTTAATCGTGAAAAAGAACATCACGAATAAACAACTTAAATTTATGTTCAAAAAGAAACAAGGTACAATAAAATGTTTAATAACATCATTGTTATTAAATAAGATCTGCAAATTTGCTTTTAACCTTTTTTTCTGACGAGACACGTGATGAGAATGTATTCGTTGAAGCCGAAAGAGCTTTAACAAAAGAGAATTGACAATCATTAAAACTCAGTTGTCGATGGTTTAAGCTTTAATTTGAAAATTCCTATGCAAAAATGTGAGGTTGTACAATGACCGAGCGCATTTTTTTTAGAGATTTTTTTTAGATGACCAAGGCCAGAGTGATCGTTTTGGACGTATACTCCGAAAGAGGTTCTTTTAACATGGATTTATCGAAATAAATGTTCAAGCTTTCATGAAAATTGGCAATCACTTCCCTTTTTTTTTTGCTTTTGAAGTTTTTTATAGACTCGGTTTTTTCAGTAATTACTTGAATCCCGAGCAATTTCACTCACTCGAGATTTTCATTTACTTACGCGATATCGATTCAAAAAAGGACTCGATTGTAAAATAAAATGAAAGTGGATATATGGGCCAGTATACATCAGGAATATCAAATCTGCAAGTTGTCCTTCCATTTTGATGAAACTTGGTGCAATGAAAGTGCTACATAAGAGACATTTTGGGTCCAAAGAATTTTTTTAAATTTTCAAAATTTTGATCATATTAAATTTTTGGGTTGGATTGTTTTGAATTATCGAAATTTCGGGAACTGTTAATTGAGATTTGCTCATCTTTGATGGTTTTAGAGATGTAATTATACATTGTAAAACCACTAAACTTTAAATAAAAAATGTTGGAATTTTGCCTTAAAATAAGCCCGAACAAATATTTGATTCATTTTTTCGTAAAATACTCCCCTTTCAATTTTTGTTAAATCGGGATATAAATTTTCCTTATGAAATAACATTCTATTAAAAAACAATGATGGATACTCTTTGACGATAATTCAAAAAAATCCAACCCAAAAATTCAATATGGCGTAACTCCCAAAATTAAAAAATTTATTATAATAAAATCCTTTGGGTCCAAACTGTATCTCATATTGCACTATAATTTCAAAAAGTTGCAGATTACGATATTCCTGACGTTTAATAGCCCATATGATTCATAAATTCATGATCTATTTTTATTATTACTTGCAGTTATATGTTAAGATGCTAATTAGACAATAAGTGTTTCTATCATTTGGAATAGCAAAAACAGAAATTTTTTTTGTTCCAATTTTCCACATAAGTCAAACGGTTCGTTGGTTTACTTATCGAGTTATAATTTATAAGGTTTGCTATTTGAAAAATTGGACTTTGGATAAATTGCCAAAGTTTCATTGCTTGGCGAAGACAGGTACATCAAGCCGATAAGATGAATGTTTTTTGTTCACGATGAGTAGGTAAAAGTTGAGACGAAAAAAGAAAATTTTACAAGGAACCTTACTTTGCATTATTTACAAATCACGCTTCATTATCAAAATCAAAACATTTTAACTTACGCATAAAAAATACAATTGTTTCTATATTATTTTTTGCTACTAAACAAAAAACATAAATGTTAAAAATGAAATTGTCTAATTTAACTTCTGTAATGTACAAATAAAGAAGCACTTGAAATTCATTACTTGCGTATGCCAAAGCAAATATACCTTAATTTATGTATAGTAAACTATATCAAAGTTTATAATTTGATGTATTATGAATTCAGGGCATGCTTCTGAATTATTTTAATTATAGTTAACTGTTGGACATTAAAACTTTTCGAAATGGCTTGTTCATTTCTCGAAGAGCGTGGATATTTGAATAAACACAATTTCTCTTTTTATAGCATTTCGTATTGTATGTAATAATTTTTTATTAAATAATTACAAAGGAAGCGCCAAATACTTTATTATTTTTTACAATTAATTTCCATCTTGACTAGAGAGATTTTTAATTCGGAAGCTTCTTATCTTGGAAGTTTTCGTGCAAAGAAAAAAGTAAAGTTCTGACTAATATTGATCTTTTTCTCCACTTGGAAGTCACTTCCGCTAGGATTAAATTACGCATTTTCGAGATTCACCGCAGAATAAAAGTCCAATCAAGACACCCGGAATCAAATAAGAAAGAACAAAAGGAATTAAGCTACTTTTTCTTTCTTATAAATAAGACTAATTATCATTGTATTACTATATACGGATTAAAATATGCAGGGTTTTTTCATTTTTTTTCTCTGGTCTTTTCTACAAGGTCTTTTGTCAATTCATAGAATAAAGAAATTATATCAAATAATTCTTGCTCATATTTAATCATTTTCACTAATATTCAGGACTGCCACAGACTAGCCTGGCGAAAGTATCAGATAGGAATTCATTCCGAACCAATCCGAAGTCATTCGAATCATTCCGGAATCTGTATCCGAATCAATCCGAAAAAAATTTTACATTTCGTTCGATCCAAATCGGTCAAAAATTATTCCCACCCAATCCGGTTCAATCCGAATAAATCCGAAACGAATTTTCCATCCGAATGAATCCGAACTCGGATCGACCTAAAAAGATTTTCTATCCAAATGAATCCAATCAATCCGAATTCGGATTGATTCGGGTTCATTTGGATTGAAAATTTGGTTCGGATTTGTTCGGATTGATCTCGTTTTGGAGTTCGGATTGACGCGGATTGAGTCGGATTAATTTCTAAAAGATTTGGGTCAAACAAAATGTAGAAATTTTTTCGGATTGGTTCGAATTGACTCGGATTGGTTTGAATACAGATTCCGTAATGATTCGGATTGGTTTAGAAAAAAAACCTATCCGAAACTTTCGCCAGGATAATGTATTTGAAGAAATTGACTAATTAAGGCTAAAAAGTGACTAGTATTTACAGAAAATGAGGCCCCTAATCTTAATAAAAACACTTATCTATGCAAAAATTTCGATTCAATTACAAGTTAATTATTTCGACCTGCAGTTACAAGATAAGATGAAATTCTATTGCTTAACTCGGGGGAGAAAATGAAGGTACAATTGCTAGAATAAATTTTACAAGTAATGTTCAGACATGAAAATAATTTGAATTTTAATATTGGGGTCAGAATAGGGGTGGGCATAGGGTGATTTTTCGTTAAAGTAAGCGAGTAATTTCTTTTGAATAAAAATGGTATTAATAAACTCTTTTAATTCCTAACTTTTTTAGTATGAATATTGCAATTTCAACGAAACAGATGAATTTTAAACCAAAAAAATTAATTTTCAACGAAGAAGATTTAGTTTCTACTAAAAAATACGAATTATCTTCAAAATACGAAAATTCCTAACCAAAGAGTTGAATTTGTTGATAAAAAAGATGAATTTTCAATAAAAAATGAATAGTAAGATTTTCAGGTTAAACCATAAATTTTCTAAAAAAAATAGAATCAAAAAATATTTAATTTCTACCAGAAGAGATACATTTTCAGTAAAATAGATAAATTTCTAACGGAAAACATTGATTATCACTAAAGAACATACATTTTCTACCAAAAAAGAAAAATTATCAACAATGATTAGATAGTTGAAGTTTCTACTAAAATAATGATAAATTTTCAATCGATAACTGAACCATTAAATTTCCAAAAATAAATTATTTATCAACGGAAAAAAAATTTCAACAAAATAGTGAAATCCTCAACTAAAACCAATTATTAATTGGCAATCGAATGGTTGCATTTTTAACCAAAAAATATAACATTTTCGATCAAGAAATCTAAATTTTCAACTAAAGAGTTGAATCTTCAACCAACACAAGATGAATTTTTTTGCCGAAAGAAATTAATTTCTATCTGAAGTGTTGAGGTTTTGAGCTGAAAAGTCAAATGTGTTCGAAGGCCTTTGACTTTTATCCCCAGAAAGATGAATTTTCAACCAACAAAGATGAATTTTCGACCAAAAAAAGATTAATTTTCTATCAAAAATGACGAAAGATCAACAAAATAGCTGAATTTCGACCAAAAATATGTAATTTTGACAAAATAGTTTAATTAACTATAAAAAAAACTCAATTTCCAATCAAATAATTAAATTTCTACTTAAAAAAGATAAAGTCTTAACCAAAAATATAATAATATACCCTCCAACCAAAAAGAATTAACTTGCAACGAAGAATGGTTGGATTTTCTTATTGGCTTCTATTAATTCAGTTCACATTTAAGCAAAAAAAAGAACAAGGGGAACTTTCTTGAAAATAGGGCGAAAAAGTGGAATTCTTTAAAAAAGAGGAAAAGAGGGGAACATGGGAAAGACTGTGCAGTCTTATATTGTATAGCATTTTTATACCATATATGGTATTATAGATTATTTACATAATGGCTATTATAGATTTTAGCCATAGAAAAAATTACTTTTAAAATTTAAAACAGTAGAATTGCAGATAACGTTTTTCACGAAAAAATAAGACATCACTTATCATAATGCAACCATTTTTTAAAATTTAGTAACAAACCATATTAAAAACGAATTCAGTTGCAAAAAATATTGTCATATTAAATTTTTGTTGTAAGTCTTAAAATTCGTCCATTTTAAATAATATTCCCAATACCCGCGTCGGAACTTGCGACTTACACGTTCGTTCAGAAGAATCTAAGTTGGTCTTTACTCGATTGGTGACGTCGCAGCGCAGTATGTGGCATTTAGTCCTCTAGAGAACTAAGTAATGCCATGTGCATCTCCAATCTACCCCTTATCCCTGAAACTGCGCATCGCAACTTGGATTCTTCTGAACGAACGTGGTTGCTCGTACTGGCGCCGTGATTGGGGAAAGCATCGTGTGCAACGAGCGGGATACGTCGCATGATACTGATACTGGAACATGATACTGATTCATGCTCGTTGGTAATCGACACTGTATCCCGCTTGTTGTGCAATCTACTATTATTTGAAGTTATATCATCAGTTATATTATTTTCATCATAAATAATGTCTTTCATTTGAAATTACTTCATTAGTATTAATATTTTTATTCTTAAAATCACATAAAAACTGTTTTTTTACAGATCTGATTTTTGGCATGACAACTTCCTTAAATGGAAAAACGAGAAAAAAGGAAATACTGTGAAGTCTGAGATAAATAAATAGGAATTTCGATAATTTAGAGACTAAAAATAATCTTTTATATAAACATTAAAGTTCTCTAAGCTTACGAAATCTTAGTAAGTTTTTGTGTCGGAAATTTATATAGCTTGATGCCTTTTCAGTGGAATGAGTTGCGCTTTTGCCAGGCATTGAGTCAAAGTATTTACATTCGATCAAATTGATTTTAGCAACATAATTTTTTATATTTATTAGATATTTTAAACTGTTCTTAAAAATTTTTGTAATAAAAGATAATTTGGTAAGCATAGGCAATTGAAAAAGGACATTCTTAAAGCAGAAATTTAGTGGAAATTGAGGAAATTAAACAATATTTTAAATTGCAAAATTTTAAGTCTTTAAGTTCCGTAGTTTTTTTTTTAACTTGAAATGGAAATTTGTAATATTTTTAAAAATTTCATAATAAAAAAATTCAAGTTGCAATTGCTGGCCCTGGGGGAATTTCATTCAAAATTGTTTAATAAAAAATCAATTAAACTATTGTAATATATAGTCTTTCAATTTCATATTCTGCGATTTCGAAGAATGAAAATAAAATAAAATTTTGTACGTGAACAATTGAAACTAAACTATTTAGAATATTAATATCTAAAATTATAAAAATTAAAACTTACTGTCAAGGAGTACAATAAGAAATTTTGCAATTGTAACAAAAATAGTGAAGTTGTCCTGAAATTTTTATTATTCAAATTAGAAACGAAAATATTGGTAAAATTTCTAATTGGAAACCTTCCAAATTTAAGAAATTTGAAAGAAAATAATTTGGAATTTAAGCTTTTGAAGCAAAAAAACTTTCGTTCCAAGACCTTAAAAATTAAACAATTTTATAATTGCGCAATAAAAACTATCATTTGAAATTAAAATTATAGATATTTTAAAGGCGATACATACATTGTTATTGAGTATCATATCATACAGTATCAAGTTAATATCAAATAATATTAATTGCAAATAAACTACCTGATAAGTAGGTATTTTGATAACGAGATACATTTTCAGTAGAATGAGTTACGTTTTGGTCAGCCATTATTTAAAAGCCATTATAGAATAGCTATTATAGATTATTATATATTATAGATTATAGATTACCATAGATTTCCTACATAGATTAATTCAGTTTTTTAAAAATAAAATATAAAATGAGGTGGATTAAAGTAACTAAAGTTCTTTTTAAAAAGTGACTAAAAAGTCACTTGAAACAAGTGACTAAAAGTGATTTAAATGACTGTGTGGCAGCCCTGCTTATATTCCTAATTTTTAAAATCAATTTTTTAAAATGGTGTTTTGATTTTATAAATAAAAAATAAAATAT
>CAKNWT010186521.1:0-13141 GCA_932066315.1 Andricus coriarius
ACTTATGAATTGTATGATATGTGTGAGTATGTGTTTGTCAGTAGTGGGTTTCCCCAGAATCTGTTTGTAGCAAGAATGTTTTTTTTTTTGCTGGCGCACGAAATTTGACATGACTGGCATGTAGAATTCACATATATAGAGGCAGATTTTGTTTTCTATGATTGAAACTGTACTTAACAGTTCGACTTATTTTACCTGTGTGTACGTAGAGAAGTGACTATTTATTAAGAACATTTCAATTGAAAATTTTTTATGGCAAAAAAGCGCGCGCTCTACGACGCACGTGCATTAGAGTATATGGAGAATTTAATGGAGGACCTACGAGGTTGTAACGAGGATTTCACCAAGTCCTCTTTTGGTCCTCAAAACATGCAAAAGTGGAAATTTGCGCACATTTTGAGGACTCAAATAGGACTTGGAATATATTGAAATAAATCCTCTTTTGATCCTCCTAGGTTCTCGAAAATAGAGAATTTGGAGGATAAAAGGAGGACCTATATTTCGACTCGGGAGCTATTACTCTAATTCTGAACTGGAAGAGGGAATTTTTGAAAAAATCATATTACTTACTTGGAATAGGGAATTTTCAAAAAGAATTACAATTCGGACTTGGAGCAGTGAATTTTCTGAAAGAATTATAATTCTAAGTTGGGACAGGAGATTTCAGTAAAGAATTACATATAACTTCGACTTTGAGGTAGATTCCCTAAAAGATTTAGAATTCTAACTTGCGTCAGGGAATAAATTAAAGAAATATAAAAAAAATCACGTAAAAATTTACAATTATCCTGACTTGTAACAGGGAATTTGTGAAAAGAATCATAATTATAAGTTGCGACATAGAATTTCAGTAAAGAAATGTAATTTTGAGTTCGGGACAGAAAGTTTTCGTGAAGATTTATCATTTTTACCTTATGACAGGGAATTTTAGTAAACAATTATAATTATTTGGGGATAGGGAATTTCAGTAAAGAAAATATAATTTTGACAATTGGGACAGGGTATTCTTATCATTTTAAAATTTGAACAGAGAATATGGTAAAGAATTGCTATTTTCATTTTAGGTTCACTTCAAACAGGACATTTTGTTAAGCAATATAATTTTTACTTTAGGGCAGGGAGTTCCTTTACAGAATCATAATTTTTGACTTGGAACAGGGAATTATTGACATGGAACGGGAATTCTCGAAAAGAATTTTAATTCTAATTTTTTAAATTTGAATGTGCAAAAACAATCCCTGTTCCAAGTCAGAATTCGTCAGATTTAGAAAATTTCTTGTTCCGAATCAGAATTTGTTTGAATTTAAACATTCCTTTTTATTTTGCAAATTCACATTTGCCAGAGTTTGAAACTACACTCTTCTAAATTTTAGAATAAGGCAGTTACTATATTTCTCAATCCAAATAGAAAATATTGTAAATAAATGTAATTATGGCTTTGAACATGGATTTTTTGTAAATAAATGTAATTGTGACGAACAGGGAATTTCTGAAAAGAATTATAATTTAGACTTTGAGACAAGAAATATCCATAAATAATTATAATTTTGTTTTTCGAAACGGAAATTTTCGAAAGAATTATCATTTTCACTTTGAAAGAGGGGATTTCCGTTAAGGTAAAGAGTTAAAATTTAGTTTTTAGGACAGAGAATTATCGTAAAGAATATTATTATTTGACTTGGAACAGAACATTTTTGAAATGGAACGGGAATTTCGGAAAATAATATTAATTCTTATTTAGAAGAAGAGAATCAAAGAAAATACATTTTTATTTTAATAATTATAATTCTTTAACAAAATACTCTGTTCCGAACCAGAATTGTAATTCGTATGAATAACAATTATCTGATGTTCCAACACAGAATTCCAAAATCCAAAATTCCCTGTTACAAATCAGAAATCTTTTAAATCTTTTCAACTGTGTAGAAACCTCTTAAAAATGATTAGAAATCGTTTGAACTCATTGAAATCTTTTGAACTCTTACGAATTGACCAGGAAAAATTAACAATTAACCGAGAAATGACCGGGAATTTAAAATGATCCATCGGCTAGTTTCAAGGATTTCAGCTGTAGAAAAATTTGTTTTCAAAATTGGAAATAGTAGAGTTTAAAACATGTTTTTCCCTAAAAAATAAGCCGTCGTTTATTAAAATTGAACCATTTTTTAAAACTTAGTAAGAATCGACAGTAGGAAAAAATACAGTTGTAAATAAAATTGTTAAAATAAAAGTTTTTTGTGAATTTTCACATTGTGCATTATAAATAATATTTCTTATTTGAAATGACATCATCAGCAATACTATTTTGATTCTTTAAATCATAATCTCTCTTTCACTTGTGGCAATGTAGTTTCCATTAATATTTATTACTTCAGCCTGTGATTCAGGATACGTTTAGTGCGTGTAAATAAATAATTGTTTTCTTTTCGACATAAATTGTATATATGTCTATGTATATTAAGTTAAAATTCGTATTTCTATACGTGGAATCAACTAAAAAAATTAATGCTTAAATTGGTGGAATGAAAGAAATGTGGCCGGAAAAAACGCGGGAATTTCAAATTGCTTGATAACTAGACACCCTGATTTTGTTTGAAAGTCGTTTTCTTGTTGTTTTTTTATTATGAGAAGTGATATTAAAAGTGATTCTCAATGCTAGGAACCACATACAAAGTAGGGATCACGATATCGTTATTAAACAGACGCATCAAACTCTCGTTACATCGTGGACAGGAGCTTTAATGATTAATATTCCATGCGAGCAATTCGACGCGTGTTATTGCATCGCGAATGGCGTCGGCTGAAATCGGTTAAATTTAAATTTAACGTCGCGAATCACATGCACAACACGTCCATGGTATCTTTTTCTGTTCCTGTCCCGTAATTTCCTCGTCGTTGTACAATTGCCATAGAGAGGATTGTTGCCAATCAAGCTTGTCTGCAAACAAATTGTTTCCTGCATACTCAATTACTCATATCGATCCTAATTTAAATTGTACCAATTCAATCAATTTTTACCACAGAAAGAGTGTTCCTACTGAATCTGCGTAAAAGCTCACACAACTTAGTTTGAAAGGATCAATTTGGATTTTTTTCAAATTTATAATTCTTCAATTTTGAATGTCTCTAATTTCAGTACTATAGTGCTGAAATTATTATAGGAGTACTCAAATTATTTAATTTTATAAGTCTTCAAAAAAAATCTTGGTGGCTTCCAGTCTGATCGTTTACAATTTTTAATATATCTCATTTGCAAATTGTCTAATCTGAAAGGTTTCGATTTAAAATTTATTCAGTTTTATGTTTTCTTGATTCAAAATTATTTGTATGCAATCGGTTTCTATTTAAGACATTGCAAACTGAAAAACTGAGCTTTCAATATGAAAATTAAAACAATAAGACGCTTTGAGAATTTTAAATGACACCATTTTTAAATATTTTCTAAAAGATTTTTTTGCTTTTTTTTTAGATTTGAAATACATGGTCAAAAACGAAGAAATCGCTAATGATTCAGTCGAGAAACTAAAGCCTAAAGCTAAATAAAAATCCTGTAGTTGCAATTCAAAAACATCTTCATGGAATATAGAGGTAACCGACTTTACGGGCAGGGGAAATAAAGAGATTTTTCACTAAAATACATTCTTTTAAATAAAATTTATGTATAGGTTCTAATATGAAATTCAAATTGAAACGCTTGGTTTTCAAATAAGCGATGAATCTTCAACAACACCAAAAAAAGAATTTTTAACAAAGTAGTTTAACATTTAACCAAGTAGTTCAGTTTTGAACAAAAAAAGATGATTCTTTAACCAAAAGCATGCATTTCCAACATACAAGTATAATTTATATTTTATGTTATAGTATGGAATTAACAAATGAGCATTTTTTTATTTGGTTCATTATCTATTTTCCTAAAATTGAACTAATGAACCGATTTGATCCCCACATTTTAAAATTTTTGAACTTAAGATGATTCATTAAATTGATGTTATGTTTTTTGACCAGTGCATTATTTTATAAATAAATAATATGATGTTAATGGTTTTGCTCACATAAATTAAAAATTGCAAAACATATAAGATGTTGTTCATTTTGAAGTGTTTTAATTTATTAATTATTTATTAATTGAATGGTTTACTTTTTAATTCAGTTTTGAAAATTGCATTTTTGTTAATATATTATTTTAAATAGTCTGGTATAAAAATGTATGTTTTCAATCGGAAATTGTCACTCTCTTTGATAATAAAAAAAAAAAGAATTCGAAATGAATGGAATGAGTACACAGAATGATTAATGAATCCATCGAAACTTATTATACTACAAATAAAGTGTAATAAAAAGTGGTAATTTCACCCCGTGAAACGCTGTAACTTTACACCTTTTGGTAAAACTACCAGGTTAATCAATGGTATTTTATGTCGTTTATACCATTATTAATGTGGTGACTTTAAACCACTTTTTATTACACTTTATTTACATTATGGTTCAAATTTACCACGCCAATCACTGGTATTTTTATGTTACTTTTAATTATTGTAAGCTTACAATATACTTGTAGTAATAACATATGAATCGCAGTAAAACGTTTACAAAACTAGTTGTAATTTTTAACCACTTTTTCACAGTGTGTAATAATTTTACAATAGTAATAAACGTTTGGACTGTATAATGATTCTATGAAAATTAGTATGGAAATTAGGTTACAACTAATAAAAACCTTTGCAACTGAATAGAAAATATTATGTATATAGTTTTTTCAAATTTGGCCTAGAACACCTTGCCTTAATTTTGAAACTGTATCTTCTGTACTGTAGCAACCATGATAATGTAATAATTGTTACGAAAAGAAATCTTGTTTAATAAATTTTCTCTGTTATGATTAAATATAGGAAAATATTGCTGTCAATAAACTGGCAATGAACGAAGCACTTTTTAGGGTACAGGTGCACTGATAGCGATAGCGTAACTATTATCTCATAAAGATCTCCAATTTCTTTCATACTTGATTGTGATTACCTCTCCGTTTCAAGACCTGGGCACTTATCAATTAAAGATGTTCCAAGAATGATAACTGAAAGCGATTATCGACCTATGATTCTTAGTGCAAGAGCACCAAAAGAATTTCTTATTATATATTTTTATCACTTTTAATTGTCTCGGCTTATCAATTTGCACTGATGATGCTTTAAAAGCCACATTCCTGGAATTTCGTAGGTAGGATTATCAGCAGGTTGGAATTAAAGTTCTAAGTGCACTTTTTCAAAACTTTTTGTACCGAAAACTACACTGGAAGGAAGATATCTCCAGGTTCTGAACAGGTTAGAAAAGGGGTAAATGTTACAGAAAATTCCATAATCATAGACAGTGCGTTTATGAAAATCTTGGGTTTTGAAACGTCCGAACCTTTTTTTACCTAATCCCATTTTTCCCTTTCCCCCCTCCCTTGAATTTGAAAAATCCCCTAAGTCTAAAACACCTAAAATCGACAATTTTGACCGAATTGTCCCCTTATCTCCCTTTTCTTAAAAAGGTTTCGATTCATTTTTTGAGAATCATAAACAGAAATTCAAGACATTGGAAAACAAGACACGTTTTGTTTTATAATTGTGTAAATATGAAGGACATGACTAGTTGAAAAAATGGAACTCAGAGACAAGTTTATAGAGGTAACAGGATTCGCAGGCCAAAATGCTCTAAAATAGGGGAGATAAAGAGATATTTCACGAAAATAGAGGAATAAATTCTTTGAAATAAAATTAATTTAAGTACTAATGTTATTTATATTAAATTCAAATTGAAACGCTTGAAATTCCTATTTCCTAATTTTTAAAGTAAAAGCATTGCATTTTCAATAAACTGGATAAATTTTAAGCTAAATAGGTTAATTCTGTACCAGAAAATTTAGTTTTTCAGCCATAACGATAAACTTTCTACTAAAGAAGACTAATTAAAAAAAAAGAAAATCATGAATATTTTCAACTAAAATAATGAATATTCAACTTAAAAAAAAAAAGATTTTTTAACTAAGTAGTTGAATTTTCAACCAAAATGCTGAATTCTCCACGAAAAGTGTAATTTTTCATATTCCAACCAAAAAAGATTTTAGTTTTGAATAAAAAGCAGTTGAATTTGTCTAAAAAATACCAATTTCCACCGAAATAGTTGATTTGGGAGTAAAAAAAAACAATTTTTTAACAATATTGTTGAATTTCATTTAAAAAAAAACGAATTTTCTACAAAACAGTTTAATTTTCAACCAAAAAATGTGAATCTTTAACAAAAAAGGTTATTTAAAAAAAAGTTAATTTTTAACCAATAATAAAAGAAAATTTAAAACAATGCAACCAAAGTGATGAATCTTCTACTAAAAAGTTAATTTCTAACCAAATATTTGAATTGTCAACCAAATAGTCGAATTTTCTATTAAATTGTTGAATTAAAAAAAAATCATAAAATAGTTGCATTTTCAACCAGAAAATATGAATTTTCAGTAAAGAATGGTTGAAGATTTATGATTTTACGTTGAAAGTTCGTATTTTTTGGTAGAAAATTAATTTTTTTGGTAGAAAAATTCATTTTTTAACGCAACTAGGGTAGGTTTGAAAGTTAATCTGCTTTGATAAAAATGCATTATTTCTTGAAAATTAGTCTGTTTTGGTAGAAAGTTAATCTTTTTACAGAAAATTTATTTCTTTAAAAAATTTAAATTACTTGGTTGAAAGTTGAACTGCTTTATTAAAAATTCATTCTTTTAATTAATAATTCATAATATAAGTTGAAAATTCATCCGTTTCGTAAAAAATGTAACTATTTTGTTTCAACCGTTTTTCATCTGTAGCAATACAATTTTGACAATACATTTTTTTTCTAGCTTGAAATTAACTCCTTTAGCTAAAAATTTATTTTTTCATGGTTGGAAATTCATTTTTTTGTTGTTGTTAAAAATTCAACTACTTGGTTGAAAGTTGAACTACTTTGTTAAAAATTAATTTTTTATGTTACAGATTCATCATTTATGAGTTGAAGGTTTATCTGTTTTGTTGGAAATTTAACTATTTTGTTAAACATTAGTTTTTTTGTCTTGAAAATTAATTTCGTTTATTGAAAATTTAACTGTTCCATTTTTAGCTAAAAATGTACCTTTTTTAGATAAAAATGCAACAGTTTGGATAATTTCAAACGACTGATTTCATCTGTGAGTCAAATTGACTGATTTAAAAAGTAACTTTTGACTGATTTGTCAGTCTTAGAATCAGCATTATTTAAATCAGCCAATATGGACTTCGAATCACTCACTTTTGGCTAACTCAAATTTAAAGTGTAATAAAATAAAATTCCTTTATATTTTTTACCTGTCCTCCAATCATATAGATTCATCTCATCTCCTCGATTTCTATCAACTTCGTTGAAGTCCATAATCCCAAAAAAGAACAATCAAAAGCAACAAAAATAAAAAATTGCAATGGATTAACTTCCTGTTCTTTGTAGGGAACCGCGAAAAATGCAATGAATTTTGAAACTCGTACCCTAGCGAATGATGTTGAGGAAAGCAGAATTTGACAGATGATGACCCTAATTCACAATATTACTGACACCTCTCATACACCATTAAACAAACATGCCACCAGGAGAAGATTTCAGCTCAACTATAAACAACCTCTTTGCGGTGCAATTCTCCTCGAGGAGGATCTGGATGCGTTAGTAAGATCTTAGTCAGTCGGGAGGAAAATAGAAGAGGCCTAAAGTCTAAACTAAACGGAGCAATCTTCTTCTGGCTGTTAGGGCGAGAGAGTGGGTGTCGCTGAGGGTCAACACGAGGATGACTGTTTATAAATGTACAGGTCGTGAGCAAAGCCGTGTAGTGCTCAACAGCTGAAACAATAAGTGCCGCACCCGACAGGGAAACGGTTCATTTACTGAGATCAGTCACGAAGGCGCGACTCGTGGAAGTCGCCTGTCACGGGGCATCAAGGGTCTCTGATGTTTCTCTCTTTTCTTTTTTTCCCTTTTTACAGTCTCATCCTATAATGTGAAGATATTAGATTTGTGTAAAACTTGGCCCCCCCCCCCCCCCTTCTGTCCAATGTCCACGTTTTGAGACTCCCTGAACCCAAAAAACAGGTTTTTACGAATGAGTCTGTGTATCTGTCTGTAGATTTTTAGTTTGTCAGCACGATAACTTTCGAAAAAATTAACAGATTAGGTTTGCCTCAGGTTCTTTTAGTGTCTCAAATTGAAGGTCAAGTTCGTTAGTCAGCCATTGTGGATAAAAATTCAAAAAGTGAGCACATTTTTAAAATGTTTGATACCTTTTTTTTCAATGTTGGAAAATTCTATTTAGGGTTATTAGTAGTACTCAAAACAACAAATGAACATTTTAAGCCATAAAGCGCACGATATGAAAAAAAGTTAAGGTGAGAAAATCGTTACTCTTTGAACATCCTAAATTGTAGGGTGTAATATTGTTATAACAACTTTTTGAATTTTATGAAAAATCAAAAATTCAAATTTTGATCGCACAAAAAAATAATGAAAAATCAAGCATTCCATTTTCCAGTCAAACTATGCAAGATATGAAGAAAGATGTACATATAATGTACATCTTTTTTTGCATATATTATTTGCAAAAATATATTGCATATATTTTTTCATCTTTTTTTGCATATAAAAAAGATCAACAAATTTGTTATGAATCACTTTTTGATAGCATGCGTAGGTTTTGTTTTAATCTTAGAAAAAAAATTTACAAAAAAATGAAAGAATTTAATTTTTGGTGAAACGACACAATCTATGAACAAAAAAATGAATAGACAAAAGTTGCTCATACAAAAAGGGACTATAAAAATGTATCATCAATAATTTTTTAAAAGTTTTAATCGTTCAAAATAGCATTGAAAATAAAAAAAATTATTTTTTGGAAAGAACACAAGGGACCAAAAAAAATTAATACACAAAAGTTTTTGAACCAAAAATTATCTACAAATTTTTCTTAGGACATTAAATCTTTTTACCATTAAAAATAAACAAATTAAATATATGGAAAAACGACACAAGTTGCAATAAAATTGTTAATAACAACATTTTTCAAATTAAATTTGTTCTTTATTTTGCAACCTCTGAATTAGCAATCCCAGGCTGAGGTGCAGAAATAAATATAATATACATTTGATATAATAGTGTTGAACCAAATGTAGAAAAGTTCGCATTTTGGACAAAATCGAGTGCGAAGCACGAGACACGTGATGCGAATGTGTTCGTTAAAGCCGAAGGAGCTTTAACAAAAGAGAATTCACAATCACCAAATTACAGTTGTAGATGCCTTAACGGTTAACCTTTAGATTTTAAAGGTCTGTGCCCTTTTTCTTCCTCTTTCCCTATCAGTATCTGTCTATCTACCCTACACAGTCCACACTCCCACTGTCGATGAAGATGAGCAGAGATGAAAGGAATATCTGTTAACTGCCAACAGTTGGCTCCGTTTCGCTTCACGTGTTTTTAGGGTTACGCCTTTCATTCATTTTTCTGCGTGTGTAATATAAGAATTTTTGTTGTGCAATGTAAAACGCATTTCGAGTTTGCCATATATTGATAGCGTTCAAGGATGACCACTGAACCGAGAAACTGGGAAATGACAGTAAATCCAAGTTTTGATCGGGATTTTTTTCTTTAGTTTTTAGTTAGAAGGAAAAGTGTCCCTTATGCAGGGTGTCTACTCACCTGGAGAACCTGGAAATATCTGGGAATTTGGTTGGTCTTGGAATGTCTGGCAAAAGGAATTTCTTTTAGCCTGTTTGAATTCATTTCAAACATTATAATGTAAACTGGATTCATACTTATTTAAATCAAACATCTTTACAGCATTTTCAATTATGTCAGGAAAATATATTTTACTGAAAATATTTTTTGTTATACTCGTACTGAATTTTAAGTACATATAAACATGATAACAAAATTCCAATGAATTATTATTTGTTCCTTTTGGTGGCAAAAAGTTGCCTGAATTTTTGCAGAATTTTAACAAAATATTTAGGTACCTCTCAAGCCTATTTTTACAAAGAATGGACTTTTTTAATTGTTACCATTAATGGATTATTTTACTTTGACATACATGCATATTATTATTATCTATTTAAAAAATGATAATCCAGTAGAAGCGGCAATTTAAGAAAAAAAAGCAATCTGTC
This sequence comes from Andricus coriarius, assembly GCA_932066315.1. NCBI lineage: Eukaryota > Metazoa > Arthropoda > Insecta > Hymenoptera > Cynipidae > Andricus > Andricus coriarius. The sequence continues at coordinate 10,185 of CAKNWT010186521.1, forward strand.
ACCCTTAATATTTTTGTACAAATACATTAGTCATCACTTACTCATGCGAATACATGCTCAGTAGAATTCTAGTTATTTTTAAAGTGTTTTTTTTCTGCACTGGAAGTAAAATTACAAAAACAGAAAGGAAAAATTATTTTTATTATACGTTAGAGAACGGACTTTTACCTGTTTTAGAAGTTGTGATTTAATAACTTCTAATGATTTGAAGGAGTAAAATATTTTTTTTATAGATAATTTTGTAAACTTTGCTACTTTTTTAAACTTCATTCATCCGGGCCCTCAATTGTAAAGTGGTTAAATTTAGAAAACTTGAGTTTGACCATTTTAATTTTGAAATCACTAAATTTCTGATGGTTTAGTTTGCTGTACAGTTTGAAATTGAAAATGTTAGCAGTTGAGAAATTTTAAGCTTAAAAGTTGCAGGATAAGAAGAAAAAGTGTTTTAATACGTGAATTATTATTATTTTAAAAGATCAAAAGCGAATCAATTTTAAATTGTAAATTAGAAACCTCTCGAATTGAATAAGTCTGAATAGCATCCTTCAAGACGAGTGAATTTTCACTCCGACGGAGTAAAGTTTTACTCCACGAAATTTAGAGTGCAATTAAAAATTAAAGTTGTTTAATATTTACGTGGTGAACCATGACGTACGTTTGCTTTGTGAATCTCTCCACCTGGGGTGAGCTTTAGATTAATCTAGAATCCCCGTGTTGTCTATTTAAATAACATGTTCGTTCTGCAACACAGCTACGACCCAAGTTGCTGATCAATCTCTCTAGAAAGCACCCCAGGCGAAGAGCTTGACAAAGTCACCACGTAAAGCTTTCCATTGCGGGCACATTAGTATCCAAGGTCTTTCGTTTCAGATCTTTCGTTTTGTCGCCACACTTTCCTGTCTTGGCATAAAACAAGCTCTTGTGTTTTTGTGACTTTTTATATCTTTTTCGTTCAGGGTCTCCATTCACACATTCTCACCATTCTTTCCTAGATCTGCCTCTGAGTACGCTACCATTTAGTTTACCTAAATATACTTGTTTCGTCTGTCGTTTTTCATTTCATTCTCTCAACATGCCCACAACATCTCAACAAATTTCTTTCTCTCCAAAAGGGCTAACTTAAAAGGGCTTGACTTTCAGGTATATTAATAATAATTTAAAAAAACAATAACAGATTCGCAACGTTCAAAATAGTACAAATTAAATTAAAATTTAGAAAATTACACAGTCTCAATTTAAAAGCGGTCCAAGTTATATAATTTTTATTTGTGACATTGAGACCTGCATGGTTTGGAATTTAAATTGTGAGACATCTTAATCCTCTAGCCAGGATTAAGGATTATAAATATGTTAAGTTCATTGTATTTTATTGGCCTGTTTGTTATAACAAACTTGATGACCATCGGACAGATGTTGCAAGGATTTTAGGATCACTCTCTTAACTACTTAGTTCATGGGGATTTTGGAACATTAAGTTTATGGCAAAAGGAATGGTCAATGCTGCTTCAATTTAGAAAAGTTGAAGAATGAAAGAAAAGGACTAGACACTAGACAGTTTATGTTTATGCCGTCTGCTAAATCTAAGGGCCGGGGAAAAACCAAGGGGAAACCCCAAGAAAATCCAGAGTGAAATTTATGCTTTGAAACTATTATTCATTCTGTGTAGTGGTGCATTCGATAGAGTCGATACGAGAAACGATCGGGATTTTTTAAATTCTCGGCTTAAAACACGAGACGATAATATCGTCTCGTTATGGTCGAACGAGATTTTCGAATATAGTATCAAATTAATCTTACAATACTGAATTTCATAATACTGTCATTTGATATTGATAAAGGAAATACTTTTTTTCAATTATATCATTATAATAAATAATACATAATTTATTTTATTTTATTATAAAAAAAGAATTTTGAAAGTTTTGAAGAAAATAAGAAAAAGTTCTAAGATTCCCGGGAAAATTTCTGATGATTTATTATTTTAAAAATTAAATTTTTGAAAATTAAAAAACTCGTACGATTTCATAAAATTTTGCAATTTGATGATTTTGAAGACAAAGTTTTCAAGTTTGCAAAATAAAAAGACGTGTGAGTTTAAAATATTTAGAAGTTTTTTAAGATTCAAAAACAATTTAAAACTTGAGAAGATTTCAAACATTTTTAAACAAAATGTAGATTTTTGAAGATTTTGAACATATATTAATTTTTGGTTTTGTGGCTTTGAGGTACGGAAATGATGAAAAAGATTTAGATTTTCATGGTTTCCCAATTTATAATTTTCTTATTGTGCCTGATGCCCAAAAAAGGAAGGGGGCAAAGAATATAAAAAAACTAAATATTTGTAGACAAAATTTAAAAACAGATTTCTAATTTCAATTATTTGCCTTCCGTATCTCGGACTTTCTAATTGCAAATGAAAAGTAGGGGGGGGGGGCAGACGATATGAAAACACTGCCAAGTTTAGTAAAAACCCAACAACAGATTGCCATTTGTTATTAGTCTGCTTTTCCGTATCATACGTTCAGATTTATAACTTTGTAGTTTCGCTCTTTTAATGGTTCACATGCTTAGTACAAAGTAAGCAATAAATAAAAATAAGTATTCTAAGATGTTAAAATAAGAACTTAATAATGTTTCAAATTTACGTTTGTTATACACTGATTAAAGATAACATGCACTGAATATAAATGTTAAAGATCGTTATTATAATAGTTACATAGAACAATAATTTGATGTGACTTTCTAGAATAAACCACTGTAGGCCCATATATGTAGCCGAAACGTCTGATGAAATTCTAAATCTTCTTCAGCATTTACTTACCCCCAAGGCCATAAAACCAAAAAATAATAATTTTACTCAAGGTCGCAAAAAGTCACGAACAATTTTTGACAAAAACTTATGAAGTTTTTAAAAAGAATTTGGAAAGTTTTCAAGGGAATACAAAATTTTCTTAAGA
>CAKNWT010186535.1:0-14046 GCA_932066315.1 Andricus coriarius
CTAGGCATCGCTCAAATCCAAACGGCAATAATTGTATATCTCCTTTTTACACCCAACGCCTTAATTTTAAACTTTTTTTTTTAATAGTTAAATTTTAAAGTTTTACAAATGAAAGTTCCTCATAGTTTGAACACTGAAAATGACATCGCGGACTCCTTCTTTACCGGGAATCTTATTTATTAATGTTCATCTCATAAAGTATGTAATTTTAATTATCTTTAAGATTTCTACAATTCCCATTACAAATTTTGAAGTTTCGAAGTTTTGAGTTTGAAATGTTCAATTTATAAAATTGCACTAAAACTTTTTTTTAATTTCATAAATTAAACAGAATTGTTTCCAGGATTGTTAAAATGTGACGGCATTTAATTTCAAACTCTTCAATTCTTCAGGATGTCAATTTCAAATAGAAGAAATTGAAGGCCTCTGATTTAATATTTTACCATTTTGAATCTTTCATTTAGAGATAATGCTTAATTTTAAAGCCCTTAGAGGTAAACCTATTCAAATTAGAAGGTTTTAATTTCATACTATTATTTATTCATTGAACGTTTGAACTTAAGATTGCTGAATATTAACGGTTTCAATTTTTTATTTTTAAACGTTTCAAATTCGGAAGAGATGCAATTTCTCTGCTGTAGTTTTCAGTTCAGTTTTGATTATTTCAAATAAAAAAGGTTCAGCTTTAAATGCTTGAATATCGTAATGTGAACTTCTTTCAATGTTTCAAGTTTTAATCTTGAAGTTTTTAAAATTTTTTATTTATTTCTTTTATGAATTTTGTGATTTCAGTAACCAGGAAAAAATGTTGCGAACCCGGGAAAAAACCCGCCTTTTTTTCTTGAATTTAGCTGTTACCTTGACTATTCATTCTATCTAATTTTCAAAATAATCGGCTTATTCTCTAAATGCGTTATTATTGTCACTTTTCTACATTTTTCTTGCAAGAAAGCCTACTATGGAAGACTTTTGTAGCTCAGGCGTGAGATATAAAAAATATTACTTTCAAAGATTCAGCGCAAACTATCATGCCTGCCAAATATAGCATAATGTTTTGAAATTAACGAGTCAGCAAATGAGCAAAACCTCTAGCCTCGTGCATTTCGTGTTTCAGAGTTTGCCTCTGATTAAATGTGGCTCGCCAACCGTAAAGGAATGACGCACACACGTTCGAAATAATTTCTGTTGTCGCGTGCTATGTCCTGAATCATATTTGTAAGTTTATCGAACTAAATTGCTTGGTTAAAGTGCACGTTGCACAATTATTGCCTGCAATTATCCGTGATGGTATATTTTGTAAGAATTACACTTACACTTACACTAAACCATTAAAAATAATAATGATCATTAAAGCAGGCAGGAAGAAGAGCAATTCTTTAGGAGAGCAGTTTTATTTCAAACAAAGGAACTTTCTTTGATTTTAATTTTATAAGTGGCATTTTCGAGAGTTTCGCACCCGTACGTTATATCCCAGGGGGAAATTTACCACCGGCGCGGTACCGCGCCAGTACCGCCAGGCGGAGTTCGGTACTGGCACGGTACTGGCATGACTACTGGCTTTGTACTGGTAAACCCCCAAATGATAACAATGTTCTGTACTGACTTGCAGTATTTGACCAGTACTGGGCTAGTACTGGGTCAGTACTGGGCCAGTTGGAAACCAGTATGACGCCAACCGTTAGCGGAACTCTTGCGCGCGTCGGTATTCTACCAATAATGACAGTCAGTACAGAGCCAGTTGTAAGCCAGTACTATGCCGATGGTTGGCACAGTGCTAACAGCCTGTACTAGTATTTCTTCTCTATTACAACTGGCGCGGTACTGCGCCGGTCGTAAGCTCTGGCTAATATCCGAGTTTTCCCCCTGAGATATTGCAAAAGCTTTCGGCATCAATTAAATTACTGGATCACACCTGATGAATAAACTAGTCATTATTATTAGGCTCAGAAATCTCCTGTGTGTATTTAGACCAATCAAACGACTTTCTTACCTCCTCTAGGAATTAAATTACTGCGAAATTTAAGACTCCTTAGCAATAAATAATTTTACAAATGCTGAAAAGTGGCATTTTTCAAATTTATCTCAAGGAAAAAAATGATGCTAAAGGCTGCTCCAAAACAGTGACAGCAAAAACCCTATGGCATAACCTTCAAACTTTGCCGGTGTCCAAAGTTTCTTATCTATAAAGTGCGCATGCGCTACTTTACTCACCAGTGTGAACGACGAGGGTTTTCTCTCTTGGAAATCTCTCAGCAATCTAGCATTCGTGAGAAAACTTTGGCTAAGTTTGGGTTATTCAGACATACGCTCCTATGCGTGGAACGATCAGCCGACTGAATCCAAAAGGCCGCCGAGTCCAACCGAGTCTGTAAAATCCCATGTGAGTTCTGATCGCGAGCAGAGTCGAAAATCTCGGAAATATCGGCAATCTCAACGAAATCTTGGAAGTCTCTATAATAATTAATACAGATTGCCGCATTCGCAGTTTTAAGATTTCCAGATTCGTAGTGAATAGCCTCTCGGTGCACGATAAACTATGTATATTTAAGAGTGTTCGTGAGCCACTATTCTTCTCCCACCGACGACTGCAATGAGATATCTTCTTTACACATGATTTAGAGGCATGGAAAGTCCAACTTTCGAGGTGGGGGTTGCAAAAATATTGTTGTTTGGATTACGTCCCTTTGTTTCGGTGACCTTTTCTTGAAAATATGCGCTGAGTTTTTTCCTTAATAAACAAGTTCTAGAATAGAATCCTGTTATTCCTGCTAACCCTGAAGGACTAACATTAACCAATTTACAATTGAAATTCGACTGATTTACATTATCTGAGATATGATGGTGAAAACATTCTGCACTGCAATTTTTAGAAAGGTGGTTAAACTTGAGTTTCGAAGCGGAATTAAATAAGCATTTTTTCGCCTTAGTAATTCTATGGAAGAATTAATATCTCACAGAAGATACAAATATACATTAGTGTAATTTATCACCTACTCTCAGAATTCTGAAAATGGTAATAGGTCGGATCTCATTTAAAAATGTTATTGCTGCAGACTCAATGATAAACATAATGCAAAAGAAATAAAGAAAAAGAAACGTGGCCAAAGAAATGCGTATTGGAATTTTGTTATAAAAATAAAATGTACGAGATTAAAAACCTGATTTTAAAAACTTGTAATTAAAAGTAAGATTTCATGATAAAATGTACTTAAAACCAGATGGTCATCTTTTGCTATTTAATGAAATGCTAGAATTGTTTTGAATTAGAATTCTAATTTTTTTCCAGAAATGAGAAATTTTTCAAGAACCACTGTAAAAATGAATGATGCCCTGGCCAAAGAAAGCTTCTTTGCTTCTTCTTTGCACTCTCATGAATGAGAATTTAAAAATTTGATAATTTCCAAAATTAGGATTTTTTTCATAATGACCCAGAAGTTATAATTTTAGTATAAGTAGATGTCAACAAGAATAACAAATTATCCTAAAGACACTTAGAGAAAAAGTTGTCTTCAAACAAAAGTATCGTCCTCTTGCCTGTTTTGTTTCGAACGACGGGAATATATTTTTTACACAAACAGAATTATTTGGCTGCAAGATTAGGTGAAGTTAGTAGCGCAAGGACAATTTTTGCTGCAAAACGATTGCTATCGAGACAAATGAAAATCCTCTCAACCTTAAATTTAAGAGGAAATTCCATTTATTTGAAAAACATCCTTTTGTCACAAGAGGAGATTTCTCTGAGTAGACATTTTTCGAATGGACATAAATTAAAAAATTTCTATAAAATATGAGTAATCAATTAGATTATATCAGAATCTTACTAAAATACAGCCCTGAAAAATCCTTTAAACTTATTTTCACTGTTAACATTTTATTTGTCAGGGAAATCTAATTTTTATTGACATTATATCGAAGAACATACCTTTGTTATAAACATTATATCGAAAAACATACCTATGTCTTATATTCCATTTCATTTTGTGGTATACATTTTTTTTCATCTTCAAATTTAATTGGGATAATTTCAAAATATGTTTAATATCTAGTAAATCTTGCTAGTAAATCTTGAAAAGCATATAACTTATTTAATTTTGATCGAATTTAGAAATGCCATAAAGATAATTTAGAAGTCTTTTTGTAATTTTCCAGAATCATTGTCAAAAATTTCTGAAATTCTTAAAGAAATTTTGTTTAAAGTTTTGAAAATTTTGGTTGGACTAATCTAGTTAATGAACTCGACCTACATTCTTGGACCCTCAAAAAGTGTATCAAACGGTGATTCGATTTGTCAAATCCTTCCAAAGTTAGCGACACCGACAAAATTTTATGATTTTCGGAATCTGCAAGTGCCGAAACGTAAAGATCCGTCAAAAACTAGAGATCGCAAATTTGAACGATTCTATTAAACTCTCGTGAATGCGAGTGTAAAAATAATTTCCTTAAACTTATCATAGCTAATAGTGATTTATTATAATTTGACCTGTATACTAAATATGCCAGGATGGATTGTAATCATTTACCCAAATTTACCAAAATTGACAAAAGATGTCAAAGATGATAAAATGTCCAAGAATTAAATATTTATATTGTTTTAACGTCTCTAGGTTTATTGAAATTCGGTGAGCGTAGACTAAATATTTTCGGTTTACCTATAGTTCTTTTTTTTTAAATATTTTTAGTTTTTCTAATTTGTAAAAGTTTCGTAAAGTAAAAAATATTTGTGAAGAAACAGCCTTCGTCTTTAAGGTTGCATAAGTATAAAGTATATAACTTTCATTTTCGTTTCTATTTTTTGCATCCCATTTCATGCAAATTTACTTATTGAATTATCGAAATAAAGCAACAGACCAAAATTTGCTTTATGTAACTGCTGCATTGATTTTTTCCACTAAATAAACTTTTACTTTCTCAATAATTTCTTACAGATTATGTTGTAAACATTATTCCTGAATGTTATCATTTCAGAAGAGAATTTACAGAAGATTTCCTTATTAACTACAGTAGCTCGCTCAGCACCATCAATATGAGGAGATATACTAGAAATCTTAAGTCTCCGCTCCACATAATCCGAGTTTAATTTGGCATTCACTCTCGCCGTTCGAAAGCCAAACACGGCAAGTGCATCGCTCTGGCGGAAGTGAAAGGGCTTTACTTACCGTAATTTCTTGGTGAGTTTCAATCAACTTCGGTTTTCGCTAAACTCTTTTGATCACTGAACGCTTTTTTGAAGACTTTTTATTTTTGGCCGTTCAATAAAAAAATAAAGTTGCAATTTTGCTTGAAATTTAGTGCAAGCTGATTTGCCCTTTTCACTTAAAGTTCACTTGCACATATGAACTCGCGCTAAATTGCAGTATTGATGAATTTTCGAAGAAGAGACAACATGGGGAAAAAAGGTGGAATAGCCCCGAGGCACGTCACTGACACCGAACGCGACGTAAGAACGTGTTGCTTTGTACTTTCGTAAACACGCGGTTTCGCCCGTAATTCGTCGACTGGTCATCGCCGTGGCGATGCCACAGTATTCAAAGATCGAGTCCGCGACGCCTCGCGGGGGATCGAATCCGCGGTCATGCACCGCGGTGGGGGCCGGTCCTGACCGGGTCGGTGTCAGGAGTGGGGGAGGGGGCCCAGAGAGAATCGGAGGTAAGTAACACGCATTGTTGTGTGTCAGTCCGATAGTTATGGGCCCCTGACAACCTTGTCCCAGTGCCATGCGAGTCCATCCGTTCGTCCCGCCTTTACGGCGTAGGAGCAAAAATAAGTACGCCTACATTATTTTTTATGCGTATGCACTCCCGAAGTCGTTTTTCTTAACGTGAATCGTAAATCAACGCTAACGAGACGAACGCCAGTTTTGAAAGCAAAAATTGCAAGAGGATGCTGTATTCTGCTAGTTGGTACCGAACTTGACATTGGGGTCTGGCTCAAAAAGGGTCGTAAACCATGACTCTGGTACCAAATATGATTATTTCAGAAAAGCGTGGACAAATAAGGAACTTACGCGACCTTGAATAAAAATTTAGAAGCAATTGGTGATGTTGAATCATTCAAGACTGTTACTCATTTGCATACATTTTGCAAATTTACTTTAAATGGGTTGTTTGGGTAAATGCTTGCCAATTGAACACGTGTGAATTCATGCTTTTGAGAATATTTGGCTAATACCTTACATTTTAAAATTTGAGATAGAAAGGGTCACGGTCGTGTCCCATGTGTCCCTAAAGATCTACCAGTATGCATTTGTAGAATTTGTAGAAGTATGTGGATGGGACGGAAAACACCATTTTTTAGACTGGAAAAGTAATAGTGTAGAAAAGTTGTTACTTGGAAAGACAAAACAAAAGTTGTTAATCGGTCAATAATCAATATCTGCAAACCTAACAAACAAATAATATTCTATCTTTAATAGTTTTCGACACAGTAAAAACTATGGAATAAATTTTGTTGCACCTAATTTCAAGATGGGGTGCCATCTCGCTCGGACTTTGAGTACGAAACTACTGTGTATTTTTTTTTTGCCTCAAAAGTGTAAAAATAATTAACAGCAGGTGACGTTTCGTACCCCGAGTCCGAGGGAAATGATACCTTGTTGTAGGGGAACTTTCACACTGCCAAGGTTAATTTTTGTTGCAGGGAAATGGTACCCTGAAATCAACGTTAGATTCACACTTTGTTTTTCCTGTGGAGATATGAGCTTAGAAAGTTATGTTTTTGTTGAAAATTTGTCTAGAAAAATGCTTATGTTAAGTTTGTATAAAATAACACTCTTCCTGTACATCATATATTAAAGTTGTCAGTACATAAGTTAAAGCAGAATTCATTTTTTCTCATACAGAAAAAAAGTTGATCCTCAAAGGGACGCCCATTTGTTGTTTTAAATAGCAACGAGAATGAGACACCGGATAATGAGAATGCAGTTATGTTCAAGTTAGTTTGACACGAAATATTCTCATTTTGGGAAAAAAAGTTTAATTCGAGAATCTAACAAATGAGCTTGTACAAAAATGATTCCACGGTTTTTATGTTCTATAAATCTAAAAAAACGATGTTCTAGCTCTTATAAAACAACAATTTTTGCGTTGAAAAAAAATTATTTTTTGGATGTTAGGCATTAATTTTTTTGGAAATATCATCGGTTCTATTGCACCTCATATAAAAATTGTTCTAACAAGAGTTAAATATATCCTTTACATGAGAGTCCTTTTAAAAATTCCGTACAATTTTTACTGCCAGATAGTGTTCAATTAATATTACTGTAAGATTGAGAGCATTGCAATGGATATAACAGCATTAAGAAAGTCGTACATTTTAATACCTTTCATTTCAAAACGTAAGTGACAAAATCCAAATTTTCCTCGTGGAAAAAAAACTATATAACATTTGCGCATTTGATTAAAAACAAAAACTAAAAATTAGTCTCAAGGTATTATCTATTAGGCTCTATTTTATCTTGAAAAGAACGTCTGGAAAAAGGAATCACCTCTGAGAATATACTCGTGTAATGGACGTGGTGCGTCTTTTAAAAAATGTATGTGAAATATAAAAACCTGTGAGTTTTGCTCATTTGATTTAGAAAAAAAAATAAACCACAAGAAAATACTTTTGGGTGCTTTTGTCGCTCTATTGAACCATGAACTGAACATATCCCGAAAGAAGCCAGCCACCCTTTCTTCGAAAACTCTTTTGAAAGGGATGGTGTAACCCCCAAAAAGATAGCCCTGAGAGACAAAAAAGCATATGAGTCCAGCCTGTTTTATTCCATTAAAAAAAATCAAAATATTTTTTGTATTCCTTTCCGGGCACTATAAAAATATGAAAAGAGTAGACGGATAGAGTCAATTAACGGCATCGGAGAAAAAAAAGTCAATTTCGAGGATTAAGGGAGAGTGGGGTATGGTGTCGGTGCGGGGCACGGCGACTATTACAAATAACGTTCGTATTTTTTGATATTCATATTAGTTTTTCACATAAAATAGTTTTCTCTGTTTAGAAAAATAGTGATTTTGATGCAATTTCTCTTTTAAAATTACCGTCAGAAGAGTAATTATGAAAAAACAGTTTTGGCGGAAACCGATGAAAAAGTCTTTGGCTGAAATTAAGCACTTACAGCATATTTTGAAATACTTAAAGCATGAAAAAGTTGTATTTTGATAGGTAAAGTATTTTATTAAGCTTCTGGTATCATTATTTATTTCTGTAAACGTTTTAAATGTATTAAAATTAATTAAATCTTGGGCCGTCACATATTGGGCATGACGCCGCGCCGCGGCGTGTCCATTTATTTCAGCAGGGAGTAAGAGGTTATAACTGCTTAAGCCACATACTTTACTTTGATTAATAATAAAACATTAAGTTAGTGTTGAAAATGCCTGGAGTGTTTTTTTTCGTTGCATTACACTTTCCAGAATTATTATATTATATAATTTTTATTTAAAAATATTTATATTGTTTAAATAAATGGCAGTAATATGACGGTTAACTGAAATGCAACATCCATCAATTAATTAAATATAAAAAAATGAAGAAATTAAAAAGCGGTTCGGAGTAATAACATATGTTCCCTTGTAATGTAAGCTTCACCTTGAAAAATACACACATCAAAATCACATTTCAATCATAATTTATAGGGCATTTAAGTCCAAGCAAGACACCATACCCCACTCTCCCCTACATTGAGAAATTCATGGTTTTCTTCATCTATTTTACCTTGTAATATAGCATTTATTAATCCTTCTTTCGTTCAAATGGACCATAATCTTCTATGCCTTACCACCCTTCAACTTTTTATATTGCTTAAAGGAATTAAAAAGATGCCAATATAAGCATTCATTTAGAAACAACATATTTTTGGAATGAAAGGCTTTAAAATGTACAATTTTCTTAATATTCATTTTAATGATCTCCTTCACCTTTACTTTCTGCAGTCTGCACTCTACTTATAAGTAGAGTGTAAAATGTGAAAGTGACGTAATTTGAACGAATCGAAATTAAAGGCTAAAAGAATCGAAAAATAGAAATCGTCCTCTTAAAATTACCTTGCAAGGTCGTTCTCTTCTTACTCAGCGAATAGAATATAGGTAACTATTGTGAAATTAGGTTAGAATGAACATTAGACAGTCTGGCTATTGACAAAAAAGGTTGAACTTGAAAATTCGTTCTTGATTTGCAAGTCTATTTTTTTCAAAACTTATCTGCGTTACATTTCTAAGAAAATTGTGGGAGCCGATTTTATCATTTCTTTTTGTGTTTAATTTGTAAACAAACACAGCGGGAAAATAAGCCATTTCAACAATAATCATTGTTTTATTTTTGAACAAATTACTTAAATAAACTCGATGTTGATCCGTATGATTAAAGATAGATTTAAACAACTCAACCATTTTTTTCAACATTTTACTTTATTGTTATAAAAAATGTATTTAAACAAATAATTTAATTTATCAGTTTGTTGTAGAAAAAAATTAGTTTGTATTATAATCGTTCTGTTTTATTATTAGAGTGGTATTTAGTAACAAAAATTGGCATAAATTAATTATTTATAAACAATTTATAAAGGTATAAACAATTTTTTTAAACTATGGTCAATAGGCAGACTAATAGACATAAAAAACTAGTTAGTATTAGGATGAGAGCATTTTATTACAAAATAATTCGATTCTGCGGGAAAAACTACATAAAGTCCATGTGTTGGACAATTTTCGTGTCCATCCCATTTTTTGTATAGTATAAATAAACAATTGCTTGGTATGCTACTTTTTTCAGCATTTATTTATAATACATAAAAACTGGAATGTAGAAACAAAATATTCAACACATGGAGTTTATGTCCTTTTTTCCCTAGAATCAAATGGCGTAATCAGTTTTACCGTAACTCACAGACTTTAACATATTGTTTAAACAATTGAAAAATAAAATTCTGTAAAAATGGACAATTTGTAGGGAATTTTCATAATTTTGAAAAATCACAGTTTCCAAAGATTGTAGCATAATTGAAAACAGGTTTTAAAGATATAACCGTTTATCTGATTTTAAAGAGTTTGCACAACTGGTTCCAACACGTAATACAAATAAAAGAGGAGCCTTTGAATTAAACTTGAAAAAGCAACAAAAAAACGGTAACGACCTTGTCCGAATTCAGTTTGGATAATGTTAACATTAAATTAAATCATTCGAAAGAACAAAAATATCTTCGTAATGATTGTAGCGAAATTCCTCTTTTACAATATCGCACTGCGGTTATTAAATATAATTGCGGAAGAAAGTTATGAGAATACCAAGTAAATTTTATTACTGCTGCTCACGTTTAATGATCTCGATATAAATAGAATTAAACCTGTATTGAAAGCGAAAAAAATTACCAATATTTGAATTAAATTATCTATTTAATTATATCAGTTTCTCCAAATTTGTAAAAATTCTCATTGTGCGCGGCCTAGGGTCTAGGGCGCGCGTCTGTCGGGTCTCACGCTTCGCGCTCGATAATGGGTGACCTCGCGCTTCGCGCTCGGATATTTATTCTTTGCACTTGGAATGCTTGAATGAAACTTTATCAAAAACATCTCATTTAAATCCCAGTATTCGTATGTATCTTCATAATCTGAATTTTCTACGTAATTAAGAGTGATTAAATTGCTCAAAGCTCTGTAGGCTTTGGGGTACACATTCTCTTTGTGACACTCGCGCTACGCGCTTGATTTCTTATCCTTTTTAATGTTATTTTTAACGATTAAAACTCTAAACTAAAAGTACGCGTCCTATCAAAAAGTGATTTATAACAAATATGTAGATGTGCTCTGGGTGCACAATTTTTGTTTACTAATTTTTTTCGTAGCTTGTGTCGTTTTTTCACAAATTTAATTTTTTTTATTTTTTTATGATATTTTTCACGATTAACCCTTAAAGAAAATTATGTTGAAACAATACAAAATAGAAAAAAAATATCTCCAAAGCCTCAGTGATAATTTCACTAGACAATCGAAACAAAAAAATCAGAAAGCTCGTGGGGTCATGGTGACCCCAGGTGTCCTTTGAGGGTTAAAACATAAACTACGCGTCCTATCAAAAATTGATCAATGACAAATTTGTATCTCTTTTTTCCAAAAATTTAATTTTTTATTTTTAATATTGTTAAAAATAATAAGAAATTTGTAGATGTTTTTCAGGAGCACAATTTTGGTAAATTCATCTTTCTTCGTATCTTGCATAGTTTGACCGCAAAATGGAATTTATGATTTTTCATTATTTTCTGTGCCATCAAAATTTGAATGTTCGATTTTTCAAGAAAATTTAAAAAGTTGTTATGATAATCTTGTAGGGCTTTCAAAAAGCAACGTTGTTTGGCTTAAAATTATCATTTTCGATTGATTTGTTAAATTTTTTAAATGCTATAACTCTGATAATTTTTTTTTATCGAAGAAAGTCATTAGGGTAAATTTTTTGGCCTTCTAACGAATAAGAATAGTACAACGGATAGCCGTACATAAAATGTATATATCTTAAAAAAACTGGTCTTAAAAATTTGAAAATGATCTAACTTTTTGAATTTCTATCCAAAATGTCTGGTTATCGAACTCGTTCTTTCTTTTGGGACCTAAAAAAGTTTGCCAAAGCTCGATTCGATCCGTTCATTTTTTCTAGTGTTATCGTGTTAACGGACGGACAAATAGACGCCATCGCCAAAACTTAATTTTCGGCTTCAGGGGGTCTCAAAACGTGGAGATCCATTGAAAATCTGTGATGTCAAACTTCAGAAAATTCTAATACTTTCTCAATCATAAATGATGAGAATGTAAAAAGATTTTTTAGAATTATTTAAAAAAAAATATTGATACTATGAAAAAAGTATCAAATGAATATGGCAGTGATATATATCTAAACTCGAAAAGGTAAACTTCTTTTACGGAGATTTTAATTTTATAGTCGTATTGTAGGAGTGATTTGAAAACAAACAAAAAATCTCCCTCGGTCTGGGTACTAACCATGAGCTTCTTGCATGTTTCATGCGAATACGATGTGTCTAGTAGGGTAGAGAGAAAAAAAATTTGGAGTTCGAAACTCAATAGCGTGAAAGGACACTACAATATTCCTTATTTTTAAATTATTCGAGTTATATTTTTTCAATTTACTGTTCAGTATTTCATGGAATTCAAGGATTCACGGAATTTATGGAATTCATGAAACTAATGAAATTCATGGAATTCGCGGAATTCTTGGAATTCGCAAAATTCATGAAATTCAAGGAATTCATGGAATTCATATAATTCACGGAATTATAAGAATTTGCGAAATTCACGGCAATCATAGAATTCAAGGAATTGATGAAATTCACGGAATTCAAGGAATTCGCGAAATCTACGGAATGTATGGAATTCGCGGAATTCAAAGAATTCCTGACCTTACAAACCCTCACATTTTGTGTGCACTCTCTTAGTTTCAACAATAACTAATGTCCATAATTTGAGTTTCTTCATTAAATTTTTCTCAGTGCAATATTATTTAATCCGAATTATAAGGTAAAATGTGCATTATTAACTTGTAAAATCTTTCAAGTGAATCAAGGTAGAAGTGAGAAAAAGGCTTTAATAGAACTATTTGAATCCATACTCCTTTGGAACCAAAAATCGGTTCTAATAGAAACCCCATTTTTTCTGTGAATATTTAGGATAATTCAAATTTCATTTAATACCATTTGTAAGTGAACTTAATTAAGCAAAAAATCGGGATTTAAATATCGAAGTGGATTGTGGATAGACTGCCGGTACCGGCTAACAAGTTTTTTGCCAGTACCGATAAAAAAATATTTCGAACATACCGATGAGACTATCAGGCATTTTAGAGTAAGTTCATGTGATTTAAGAGTTATTTTGTTATATTTTGGCTTTTGCCGCTTTAGATGTGTCAAACTACTACCCCTTTCCGGCGACTCGTGGTAGGAGGGCGGAAAGGCAGTCCTGTGACTGGTCACAAAAATAATGTACAATAATGATATGTAATAATTTACCGGCAGAGTATCCACTGCCTTAAAATTTTTCTCTTTTGCTGAATTTATGCTCGAATTTATGTTGAGCTGCACCAATTTTCAGTATTTTTTTTACTGGGTATGGCGTAAGTTACGAAATAAAAATCTCTAATGTTTTAAAAAATAAGTGGGTTAGCCAGGGGGGGGGTAGAACCCTCCCTTAACGATAAAACAGGCATATTTACTTGACCGCTCACTTACGATACTAGATACGTATTATAATGTTGCGAGTGGAATATTAAGTAAAAATTTTAACAATGAATTTTGTACTATTAATCGGTCTGAAATGAACGAGCGCGCTTTTAGAGGCCGTCCATATACCACGTAGACCATTGTTTATCACTTTGGGGGGCCGCCCCCCGGGGTGTAAAAACGAGAACTTTTTACGACCCCCTTCCTGACTCCTCTGTCCACGTGGGCTTATTCCATATTTTATGAAAATTTGGATATTCGTGGTATTCAAAAGCAAGGAAGCCAAAAGAAGCGGTACATTAGCTGAAAATTCGTTTTTTTTAATGCTTACTGATACAAGGAATGAAGTCCAAACAAAAAGTAGTGCAAATTTTTCAGTTTCTCATGTTTTTTCTTAAAAGAAATCCGCAGGTGCTGGAGAACATGCTTCCACGTGGATTTTGGCTAGAACCCCCAGCACCTCTTGTAAACAATCGCGTTTTCATGATTTTAAAACAATTTTTCCCGCATGGATGATAAATATGACATTTATAAATTTGATGTCTTAAATTATCTTAATTTCTTCCTGTAAGTAGTAACGTACTTTCTGGTCAGCCTTTCAAACCTCTCCCTTAATGAAGTCCTGGCTACGCCACTGTAAGAAAATACGTTGTATAACCCCAACATAGAGCTAGACACAAAAAAGTACGTGTTAAAATTTACTGGAAAAACGAATGAAAGGTTACAGTATACAGAGTGTCGGAGCTTTTATTCCATTTCACTTGTACCTCTAAGAAGTATGTCTCAAAAAATATTATTCTTGCATATCGATTTTCATTTTGTCGCACTTAAAG
>CAKNWT010186607.1:1632-13522 GCA_932066315.1 Andricus coriarius
ACACACACACACACTTTTGATCTCTGATAACTCAGCTATTGTCAGTGTGCAAAATTCTTAATTGGTATCAAACCGAGTATCAAACGTAACCCTTCTAATACCTTCCAAGATTATGTCGCGCATTAGAATATATGCGGGTAGTTATGAAAATTCACTGGAGGGGAGGGGGTCCTTCAACGGTCCTGCTGTAGAGTCTCCTCCTCTCTTAAACCGTATCTATAAGAATAAGCCGAAAAATATTTAACTTTTTCCATCTAAGTGGTCACTAAATGACTTCCAGAGACGGCAGAAGCTATAAATTTTCGTTAAAGATTCTGATAGTTGGAAAAAATCTAAGTTACCGGCCTCTCCCACCCACGTTCTCTGACAAGTAACCCTACAGAACTTTCTTTCACCGATTTTGATGGGACTTTGCACACTTGTATGACTATGAAAACTAATCGACACGTGTTTTTTAATATGGGCAAAGGTGCAATCTAAATGGTGAACACCGCCCTTTAGATGTAAGGGGTGGTGCTCACATTAAAGGTATAATGAAGTTAGTGATTTAAAAGAAGACCTCAGATTTAAATACAGCGACCTTAAAAACGCCTTAAAAGAATGTAACATTTCGACTGTCCCGAAGAATAAGTCACCAACAAAGTTTTCCGTATACAGAGTGTATCAACTGCATTTTACTTCGGTATAGAGTGTCGTATCTCTATGTACTTTTAATTGGAGATACGACACTCTAGCGAAGCATAATACAGTTGATACGCTCTGTTTTCGGAAAAATTGGTTAGTGACTTATTCTTCGGGACAGTCGATTTGAAGTCACTTCAATAAACCTGAAATGTGAAAACCAGCCCTAAAATGTGAGGGGTGCTTTTACCTTTTAGAGTGCCCCTTTTTTCAATCTAAAAAGCCCTTTTTTATTTGGTAGTGTTACATGTGAGAATTATTTCCCAATAATTCATAAAATTGGTATAATTTGTAATTAAAAGTAGTAAGCCGCATTTAAATTTGCACCTCGAGTGCCAATCTATGATTTTTTCTCGTATCTGAGACCCAGCTACTAGTTCATGATTCCTTTATGAACAATTTTTTCTGCGCAATGCGTCTTTATTTCAATGATAAAGTTAAAGGTATAAAGTTAAATTATGAAGGATTAATTTTTTAATATAAATAAGAAAAATATCACTTTCAGATCATCATGCTGCAGTTAATACAGCATATGCTTCAATTTAAATTATTTTCGATTACGGTATTCGTCTTTGGGATTTACTTATATCTCAAATTTGTAATTTTCAATTATTAGAAAAAGCAGGAGTACCTCATGAAACACCTACAGTACCCATCGGGAATATGTTGCCTGTATCGCTCGGAAAACAATGCATTGGTATAATAAAAAGTTACGATTTCATAACCATTTCCATTTTCCAGACAGATTGATAGTAAATAATATTAACTAAAAAATATCAGATTCCAAACTTAACAAATAATTTCTTTTTATTTGAAGGAGCACTCATCCAACAGAGCTATGAACGTTTTAAATCAAATCCTGTTCATGGCCTGTACATGTTCCACATACCCAATTTAGTAATTATTAACGATCCTGAATTGATTCGTCTTCTCCTGATAAAGGATTTTGATCATTTTCATGATCGCGGTTTGTATTATAACAAAGCTGTCGATCCCTTATCGGGAAATTTGCTCTTAATGCCTGGTGAAGAATGGAAATTTCTAAGATCAAAACTTACGCCAACATTCACCTCTGGAAAAATAAAACAAATGTTTTCCTAGGTAGAGAAAATTGGAGAAGACCTTAAAAAAGCTTTGGGCGCTTCTATTAAAAGGTCCAGCACAGTTGAGATCAAGGATCTATTAAGCAGGTAAGGCTGTAAGTTATTAATTTATTGTGTAATGGCAACATTTGATGGAACTGTCTTATTTTCAATATTTTTAAGCAATTTCCTACAATAATTTTATTCGTTTGCAGATATACAACGGATACGATATCATCGATTGGATTCGGTGTCGAATGTAATTGTTTTAAACATCCAGATGCAGAATTTTACAAGTATGGAGAAAAAGCTCTAAGTATAAATCCTGTCAGATTGTCTCTGGCATTTTTCTTTTCAAAACTGCTGGATATTCTCAGAATGCCTGTGTTTTCTAAAGAAGCTTCCCTATTTTTCAAAACACGGCATTGAGTGATGTAATATCACATAGAATGTCTAATCATGTGAATAGAAAAGATTTTATAAATCTATTGATTCAGCTCATGAATCACGGAAAAGTTGAAGATGATAAGGGAATTGTAATTGATGAGCCAAAGAACGGTACAAAAGCTGGTGATAGAAAATGAATATTATATAATATTTTTTTTTAATTAAATATTTGAGTCATTTGAAATTAACTTCAGAATTCATATCCACCGTTAACTTTACAGCTTTATTGCTTAAAATATTATTATTTTTCAAGTAGACGTTATCCTAAAGTACAAGAATCACGAAAAAATGTAGACTAGAAGTGAATCTTATCAGGAATTATTTCATTTGAAAATATCGTGCATAAATGAAGAGGCTTCACTCAGAAACGTAAAGCATAAGTGCCATAATAAAATTTTTGGAAAAATGTGCATGAATCTTTATTTTATTATATAAATTCAGAGCGACGCGTTTTATGAATTTTATTCTGCTTAAGACTTACGGCAAAAAGTTGACTGTCTTACAGAATTTTTAGTTTAAATAATGAAAACCGATTCGATGTGAAGGCATCATAGAACCAAAAAGATCTCCTGGATAACGACACAATTTTGCCCATTTTACAGTAAATTCCATGGATATTTTTTATCTCAAGTTGGATAAAAAACTTTACAAACATTTGATAACTAAAATTATCCGATGTAGGATATTTTTTCCGCCTTCAGATAAAAATTATCCGACGTCAGATAATTTTAGTTTTCAATTGTTTCCAAAAGTTTTATCCAACTTCAGATTATAAATATATGTGGGATTTATCGTGGAATGTGGAAAACTGACATTCTGAAAACATGCGCAATTGATGTTTTATAAAAACTATTTCTTTGCGGGAACAATCTGATTTGCTGCACCAGTGAGATAATTTGAAAATTTATTTATTACTATTGTCTGAAGTTTATTTTAGTTATGCTGGTATCGACAGACATTTTATAACATTCTCATCTCAATGAGAAGGTGTTGGTTTTATGTGAAAAAATACTTTCTCGGATTCCATCAAATGTTGACGTTTTGAGGCCCCCTGAATCAGAAAAAATAGTTTTTACGTCGAATTCTGTCTGCCATTGTCATCTTTGTTATCGTTGTAGTTCGTTAGCCACCCATTTTGGGTAAAAATTCAAAAAGTTAGAGCATTTGCAAAATTTTCGAGATCATTTCTTTAATTTAATAATTTTATGTACGGCTATTTGTAGTACTCAGAAAGCTAAATAATGTATCCTTATGACTTTTTTCCATAAAAGAAAATTATCAGAGTTATAGCATTTTCAAAATTTAAAAAAGAACGAAAATGATAATTTGAAGCCAAACAAGGCACGATACAAAAAAATTCAAAACAATAAAATCGTCACTTGTTGAAAGCCCTACAAGATAATCATAACAGCTTTATGATTTTTTTCGAAAAATCGAAAATTCAAATTTTGATCGCACAAAAAATAATGACAAATCAAATATTCCATTTTGTGGTCAACCTATGCAAGATCCGAAAAAAGATGAACAGACAAAAATTGTGCACCCAAAACAGATCTACAAATCTATTTTTTGATAGGACGCGTACTTTTGGTTTGAATTGTAAAAATTACATTAATAAAAAATTACATTTTATGAAAAACGACACAAAAGGTACGAAAAAAAATATTATTCGACAAAAAATGTTCACCCAAAAAGGATCTAAAAATTGGAAATTAATAGTTTTCAGATAGGACTAGTCGATTTTCTTTCAATCATAAAAAATATACGATTGAAAATAAAAAAATTAAATTTTTTGGAAAACGACACAAGAGACGAAAAAAATGAAAAGACAAAAGTTGTTCAACCAAAAAAGATCTAATAATTTGTTATAAACTCTTGTTATGCAAATATATTAAACATAAAAAATTAACTTTATGGAAAAAGGGCACAAGCTACAATAACATTTCATTTAACAAAATTTTCGCCTAAATTATGTCTACAAATCTGCTTGGAACCACTTCATGCTAGGATGCGTATTTTTAGTTTAAATGATGAAAAATAACATTGAAAGTAAACAAATTAATTTTATGGAAAAACGGCACAACAAACAAGGCAATAAAAATACGTATGTTTCAATACCAATGCATATTATGAATTGTAATAATATAAATTTTATTGAAACCATACATTTTTCTGTGTAGCTGAGAATAAAAATTAGTGCAAAATAAGAAGCAAATATTAAAGTAATCATGAAACATGAAATTTGTACATTATTTTGCAATATCTGAATAAGCAGTACCAAACCGAGGTACAGAAATAAGTATAATATACATTTGTTCGTTAAAGTCGACGGAGCTTTAACAAAACAGAATTCACAATCACCAAATTACAGTTGTCGATGCTTTGACGTTTAATTTTAAGGGGTCTGTGCACAAATGTGGGCGAATAAAATGACGGAGCGCGAGATAAATATTTTATCGAGCGCGAGGCGCTAAAACCAGCAGTCGCGCGCCCTAAGCCCGCTCAAACTGTGAAGTAGCTCCAGTCATCTGTGTCCACCTTAAAACTAAAAAGGAAGTTTACGCTCGATACTACTTGTTTATATCACTGCCGTAATGACACATTGAAAATAATTCTCAAGTATCCTATATCACAGCAATATATTGTAATTAACAACTCTGAAATACTAACTTCTAACCACACTGCTCTCTCAGAACATTTTTTAGAACTTGGCCACAATTTTGATTTTGATAATCTTAAAATTCTCTCAGTTGAGAATAGTATTGCCCGCAGAAAAATTATTGAAAACTTTTTTATTAACAAAATAGATAATAATGTCAATATCAGATTTGAACAAAATTTTTTCCCGCTTGAATATCAACCGCTTACCAAGTTATAACACTTAGCACTCTACTTTACCTTTAGTAATCATATTTTCCTTCTAATTAGTTTTCCTGTCTTCGTTTTCATATCTACACAGTCAGACTTTACCATCTGTTCTGGCTCGTTGTGTTTCCGTCCTTCGTATTTATTTATTTATTTAATTTTAACTACAATTTTCGACTCTGTCTTACACAATAATGACCATTTTTTGGCATTTTTCTTCTTAGGTATGTTTTTTCTTTATTATTTATATAAACACATTGTTTTTTCTCTGATCTTCCGCTTATTTAAACTTTATAATTTTTTATATTATTTATAAAATTTTTTAGAAACTTTAATAAATTTGACAGATGAGGGCTCCAATCTTGGCCGAAACGTCTCATTGTATAGTATTAATTGGAAAATACTTATTGTCTCGTTATTCTATTGACCTTACAAAAAGTGACCCATTGGATACATACAAAGTTAACCTATTTTGAATTCAAAGTTAATTTAAAATTACCTATTTATATAGATATATGTGGAAAGACTAAATTAATTCTAAAGTGTTATATGTTTCATAAATCCTACTCTCTAAATCTGAATCAGTGAAAGGTATACTGCTGATTAAAATTAGCGAATATACGTTGCCGAATCAGTGACATTTAGGTATTTATCAGTGAAATTGTACTAATTCGTCGCCGCGCCGTATATACGCTGATTGCAATCAATGGTGGTATACAGCATGAAGTTTACAGAAAACCCACCCACACAAACAAATTGAGAAAGCAATAAGAAAATACACTTAAAAAAACAAGTCGACACAACCCACTAAAAAAAGAGAGAGAAAAAAAAGAGCATAATCCTACCCTACATTCAAGGTATCACAGAACAAATAGGAAGAATTCTCAACAAACACAACATCCAAACCATATTTAAACCACCTGCAAAAATAGGACAACTTCTGAACAATCCTAAAGATAAAAAGGCACCTCTCAGTCATCCGGGAGTATATAAAATCCCTTGTTCTTGTGGCAAAGTCTATATTGGAGAAACCGGGAGGGTGGTGAGCCAACGTGTAAAGGAACATGAGAGTAAAGTCAGTCTAAAACATTTCACGCAATCAGCACTAGCTGAGCATCATATTGAAATATGACATAGAATTTTATTTGACAAAACAACCGGCATCGCAAAAACGTACAATATTTTTCCAAGAAAACATATAGAAGCAATCGAAATCTTAAAACACCCTAATAAAATTAATAGGGACAATAGATATAATACCAATCCGATTTGGCTTCCCGTCCTCCCGGGTTTTTAAATAAAAGTCTTGATTGGCTAATCAAGTTCGAGCAATCCCTACCATGGGTCGCTCTGGTCAATCACAGGCATCGTAGAGAATATATGTAAGAACAACATAACCTGAAACTTCAGGGTCAGGTCAGCCCTGAAGAAGTGAACTGCAATGTTCACGAAACGTCGGCAATATTATTATTATTATACCATCAAGCCATTTCCCTTTCGGGGTAGGCGGGACTCTGTGTGGAAGGGAGTAATGTGAGGAAGGAGGCATAGATTTTTTAGATTGATCTAGAATTCTCGAGTTATTTATTAAAATAACACGTTCGTTCCGCAACACTGCTCCGACCCAGGCTGCTGATCAATCTCTCTAGCGATCACCCTAAGTGAAGAGCCTCATAAAGTCGTCATGTGAGGTTCCCCACTCGGGCCCATACGTATCCAAGGGGCTTTCCGTTAATTTTTTTAATGAATTTTAACATCTATTCTCTAGCCTGATTTTCATTTATCCCACATAAAAAAATTATTTGTCAATAATTGTTTAGATAGATGCTTTTCAAAGTTAAGTGAATGTTTCCATCCCTCGTATGAAATTGAGACATTTAAATAATGAAAATGGTATTATGTTAAAATAAAAATAAAAAACTAGAGCCTGCGTAACCTGGATAAGACCTCTTTTGGCCCTTCTTGACTCTTTATGTCCTACTTTGAACCTCTTTCGCCCTACTTATTACAAATCATGGCCTACTTTAGACCTACTTTGGTCCTCTTGAGCCCTTTTCTTGTAGAAACAATTCTTAGGTCCTACTTTGGCCCTCCTGTGCCTTGTTTTGAATAAATTAATATATTTCGAAGAGTTTCAACTATTATTAAAAGTTATATTGTAAGATTGTAAAATGTCGAGTAAATATATACTCATGTAAATAATGTGCATTTGTGCATATAAGTGTTTCATTCTAGTTCTTTTTTGTTGAGGCAACTGAAACATCAGACAATTATGAAAGAGTCCGCAATGGATATGAAAAATCGACGGAAAGTGAAGATGTAACATTCAGAGGATCCAAGGATTCTAACGACTTATCGAGCAATTATTTCGAGAGCGTCCCTGCTAATCCACAATATGCTCAAAGCAATCTTTGCACACAAAAAGCGAACAACAATGATAAGCAACATAATGACGGACAACATCAAACCGGTGAATATGAAATTATTTTAAACTGTCATAATCGAAAGAGATAAAAATACCTAATAATATATCATTAGTGATAGCAGCTCCAAACCATTACTTAAATTATATAGAAATATATTAAATACACATTATTTCATAAATAATAATACAGGTATTATTTTTTCATTTAGACACATGGAATTTTGCAGAATTTGAATCAAGGAATCCTGATTCAGATACGGAAAATTATACACTGGCAGCGCTCTGAAAAAATCGCATAAGTAACAGAAAGTATTAAACAATTAAATTAGAATTAGCTTCTAAAATGATAAAAATGTAAGTAAAAAATATATTATCCTTTTTATAACGAAACAAAAGTGTTAATTTTTATACTTTTCTGGTGCCTTTCTTTATAAGTCATGACTATTATTATCTGCATAAACGCGCATTCCTCACAGGTAGTCGCTTTTAAAACTACTATTTATGAACATACTTGAATTGCTTGGAATCTCGGTTCCTCTTTTTTTTATTAATAATTTTTAAAATCACACAAATTTTATGTAAATTAACAATCTTATTCATTGAATAGAAATTAAAGGAACAAAAAAATAATATTTTATAGACTTCTTTTTTTCCGTTACAATAATGTTCAAGTATATTATTAATACATTCTACAGCTGCTTTAAAACGGAAAATTAATTTACTACAAAGTAGAATTCTTTATTCTCCAAACAATCGTATTATCCATTTCACTTACTGTTTCTGATTAGTCGATTAATGCAAAATTTGTGTGCATTCGGAAATGTTTATTGATTTAAAAGATGAAAAACTCAGATTTCAGCAATTTCAAATAAGCGCGCGAATAAATACCTGTGCGTGGCGCGTGCGCAATAGTAACGCATTGCATTCTATGTAGGACTTGGAGGGCTACAGGAGGGTTCCACGAGGCTCTACTTTAGACCTTGAAAGTGGTAGAAATGGAAATATGTGCCATGTTTAAGGGCCAAAGTAGGACCTCAACGTATAGAAATAAGCCCTATATAGGTCCTCTTAAAACTTGTTTAAGTCCTACAATTAGAGGTTCAAAGCAGGCCTAAAATTTCGATTCGGGTCTCTCCTTTTTAAAACATTGAGTTTGGAATTTTGCCCCAATCTAGAAGTGATCATTGTATTATATACATTTCAATTCATTCATATATCATATATCGTTTTTTACTAGAAAAACAATATAAAATTCTATACATATTATTTTCTACTTTGATTAAATTATACGTATGTGTATTTACACTTTTAGAGAGTTAAAATTTTCATGTTTTTATATAGTTCATACGTCTATTATTGTGTATTGTTGTTACGTGACATTCTCATATGTAACTTATGTCAATATACATTATTTCCAGTGAAAAATGCTCAAACTATCAGTATGTCAGAAGCCTGCGCACAAGCGTTTGTTTTCTTCGTAGGAGGATATGAGACTTCATCTTCAACAAGCACTTATTATCTGCATGAATTGTCATTTAATACTGACATTCAAGACAAGTTATGTCAAGAAATTAAGGAAAAGTTAGATGTTCATCATAATATATCTTATGAGGACGTCCACGCAATGCCTTATCTTGATAAAGTCGTGTCAGGTATATTATATATGTAAAACTTTATTTATTGTCGTAGTAGATCCGCGGATTTTTCTTTTATATGCTATGCGATTATTATTGTATGCTATAAATTGACAATATGAATTTTAAAATACTTTGATAAATTTCATTAATGTTTAGAATTTCAGTATGTTAGTTAATTATGACTAAATTTACATGAATGTTGTGACAAACCTGTGGTAAAATTCTCAACTTCACAATCTCTTTTGTGTTCAGCAATTCTAGTTTTTAATCTCCGGCCAGTTTTACCTATATAGACTTTATTGCAACATTTACGCTTAATCAGATAAATAACGCCAGATAAATTTTCAATGGAATCACTATCTTTCTTTTTCAATAAATAATTATCATGAGTATTTGTATTTTTAAAGTAAACATTATTATTAAATTTTTAAGTGAACTCCTTAACCGTTCAGATAAACCCTGAATGTAAGGCAAAGTAACACTTAATTTGAATTTATTGTCAGCGTCATTCCATTTATTATTTTTCTTTATTTTACTACTATTACTGTAAATCTCATGAATGCGCTCTGTAATAATGTCATTAACAAAATCAAGCGGATAGTTATTATGTACTAAGGTTGCTTTTAATTTATTAAAATTTTCTTTTCTAAATTGTATATCACTTAATTTAACACATCTTTCTACTAAACCTTTAATTAAACCGATTTTATCACCAAATAAATTATGAGAATTATAGTTTAGATAGCTGCCAGATCAAGAAGGTTTTTTATACCAGTTGGTTAGTATAACACCATTTTGAGTTTTAATGATTTGTAAATCAAGATAGTTCATAACGTTATTAATAATCTAAACTTCATGAGCAAATTTTGTACAAATTTCAATGCTAGTAAACACATTTAAGAAAGCTTCAATCTTGTCAGTAGGAACAATGGCTTAAACGTCATCTACATACCTTTTGTATAGAATGGGTATGAAATCTAATAAATTTAGATCTCGTTTTTCAACATCCTGTAAAACTAAATCAGAAACAACTGGGGATAAAGGTGAGCCCATAGGCCAACCCGAAATTTTTTGATTTTATTATTAAAGGAGAAAACAATACAATTGAAGACCGTACTGGTAGCAATTAATAATTCATTTTTTGTTATTTTTTAAAGTTATTATTTAAAATAAGTTTTTCTTCAATGCAATCTAAAGCAAGATCTAGTGGAATGCTATCAAATATCGACACTACATCTAAAGAAACTATTGAATGACTTTTTGGTGCAAAATGTTTTTTAAAATATCTTCAAGTTCCCAACTATTTTTAACAATTGAACAGGTGTTAATACAAACAGGTTTTAAAATATTTGAAATATACTTGGATAAATTGTAAGTGGGAGAACCAACAGTAGAAACTATTGTGAGTTTTTAAACGATATGCACATTGAGGATTAATTAATCTTTTACGTTCCCATCTGATAGAAATGGCAATACAATTAATTTCAAAAGTTAGAAACATACTGGTTTTAATATTCTTGTATAAAATATCATTCTTAAGAATGTTTTCAACTGTACTGTTATAATCTTCTCTGTTTGCAGCGACAGTTAAGTTACCTTTGTCAGCCTTCAAAAAAATTTAATCTTTATGTTTCTTTTGAAAATCTTCAACTGACTGAACAGATTTTTCTAAATGTTTGAATTTATTATTATTTTTGTGATTTTAAACTATTTGAGTACTGGTTTGCGAATATTAAATCTTACATCTTCTTCTTTAACACTTTTAATATAATTTTTAATATTTGCAACCAAACTATTGATGGGAATTTTATTAACATTTAAAGAAACTCCAATTTTGTTTCCTAAAGCTAAAATTGCAGGAACTTCATTAGGTATTTCAACCGTTGATAAATTCTTAAAACATTTGTTTAATCTAAAATCAGTAATTTCTCTATCAGAAGCTAGTGACCTGCTTTTTAATAAATAAACCTTTTTTATGCAATCGTCTCTCTTAGAAAATTAAAAATTTCAAAGACTAATTATTAGATTAATTATTATTTTTTAGATTAGATCAGATAATTTATTTAATTTTCATGTGAACCGTAAGACCAAAAAAAAATCACAATTTAAAATTCTTAAATAAGAAATTGTAGTTTCATATTGAGCAACAGCTTCACACTTGTGAGATGTAAATCTTGTTTCCTTAAATTTACAAAAATCTTCTTTCTGGGCATTTTTCTTGAACCTTTTACATTTCAATAAAAAATTGATACAATTTTTGTAGGCACAGCATTGGTAATTTTACTATATTACCTGGAGGTATTTATTAATGATATTCGGTAATTGGACAAAATAAAACTACTGTCTTTACATCACGAAAGAATAATAAGGAGACTGAACTGCCGTGGATAACTTTTTCGAATCTGGTAGGAGCAACGGCTGGTAGAAAAAGAAAACAAACTCGCATAACCTGATAAATATAGTTTATTTTAAAAAGGTGCTTCACTCGCGCTTTTCCGTGCTTGAGAAGAGGACACGTAGCTTTTGCTCACTAAGTGAAGAGTAATTACTACTTACAGGCCTGGCACTTACGGTGCCGTTGCTCCTGCCAAATCGCATGTACGGAGATCGGTCTCCTTATTATTGTTCGTGCTTTACATATATAAAAATTAGTTACCCTAGCGGACCGAATGAACGGAACGGATACGCTACAGCGTATCTTTATAGTATCCACATCGTATCCTCTCCGTATCATGCAAGAAAAACTCATTAAA
>CAKNWT010186633.1:0-16386 GCA_932066315.1 Andricus coriarius
TAAATAATTAAAATATTATTTATTACACTTGTTTTAATCAAAAAATTAATCTCCTAACACAAATTTGTTGTCGATACTTAAAGCAATAAAGTATTCAGATATGACCGGCATTGTTCGATGTTGTGGAAATGAGGTTAGGAATCACCATATATGTAACTATATCACAGTAAAATAGAGGAAATAATACTGAAATAAAATTGTGGGATTTTATCGGCGAATCCCCAATTCGTCAACACGTCACAGGTTTTCTTATTCATAATTACCACTTTTAACTGATAAAAATAAACCAAACGTACAGGAGCGTCCCTGAATCACATGTCGCAGGCGTATAGCTAAGTAGCGGTTTCGAGTGTTAAAATAATTTCTTTGATTTAAAGAAATAGTTTCTTTGATTTAAAGTACTGAACTCAAATATATTACTTTTTTCATTTCCGTCTGAAATTTCTTTGAATCAAACAAATATTTATTTAAATTAAAGAAAACCTATTACAGAAATGATTTCTTTAAACCAAAAAATACGAACTACATAATTTTTTAAGATCAAATAAATGTTTTTTTATTTTAAATGTATTTATGGGTCAGTTGAAAAAAACTATGGTAAAGAAACGATTTCTTTAGTTCAAGATAAGTTTTTTTCTGAGTGCAACAAAAATTGAGCCTATTCTTTGAAGAATGATCAAGTTTTAAATTTGTCAATAAGAATTGTTTATATGATTGTAAAAAAGCATCTTTTTTTAATCATTTGTAACAGATTATTAATTTTTTTCACATTTTACAAAAAAGTATAATTAATTTGGAATCGATCCACATATAACGTGGTTACCCGCCCTCGAAAAATAGTTTCAAACATTTTTTGTTTGCAGAGGTTTTAAATTTTATTGAGTTTCAATTTTTTTTACATACCTGGAAGTCAGAAATGTCTTCTCAATTTTTTTCGGATTTTTAACACGTTTGCAAATAGGAGGAGAATTATTTGAGGTACATAAAAACTTTTTACAGACAATAACGCATCAGGAACAAAATCTCCAAGACCCAGGAATCGAAATTGGCAATACTGCAAATTTTAAAATGTTTGATTTTGGTATTTTATGAATTTCGATTCGTGGGCCTTGAAGATTTTTTTCTAATGCATTTTTGTTACTAAAAATTTTTTATGTACCTCAAATAATTCTCCTACTATTTGCAAACGTGTTAAAAAAAGGCCGAAAACAATGGTAAATTAAATAGAAATTATCTCTCGGAAAATGATAGATTAAAATCCGAAGAAAATTGAGAAGACTTTTCTGACCTCCAGGTATGTAAAAAAATTGAAACTCAATAAAATGTAAAAAGTCAGCAAACAAGACATTTTTTAAACCTTTTTTTCGAGCGCGGGTAACCAAGCTGCATGTGGATCGATTCTAAATTAATTATACTTTTTTGTAAAATGTGAAAAAATTAATATTCTGTTAAAAATGATTTAAAAAATATGCTTTTTTACAATCATATAAACAATTCTGATTGACAAATTTAGAACTTGATGGCACTTCAAAGAATAGGGTCAATTTTTTTGATACCTCTTTTCAAACTAAACATCCCTTCCCGATGATAAATTCACAACAACAGGTACTTTTTAAAATAATTTACATTTAAAAATGTACAGTTTTACTATTTTTGAATTCACAGGCACAAATTTTGTTGCGAAATTAACTAAAACAGTCTTGCTAATGACTCTTTGCAATAGTACTTTGCAAATGGAAAATTTTTAATTGTTTCAAACAAACACACAAATGTCTAAATTTACCGAAACGGAAGAAAAAAAAGCACAAAAATGCTGAATGAATTAAGCTTTATGAAAAAGGCAACGAATGACAGTGGTATCAGATCATATCACAGTATATTTGGACTACTTCACAAGGCATGAATGTACATTTATAGACTGGTCACTAAATGGATTTTTATACTTCAAAGCAGAATACTTTTAGGTACTTGACCAATAATAAATCAAAGTTTCTCGCCGCCAGATAGGCACCTGTCTCCCCTAATTGCCCCCTGACTGAAGAATTGAAGCAAAGCGACATTGATAGTTGGTCCTCGGGCATTGTTAACAGTGAACGGTCGATGTTGGAAACTTCAGAACTTTAGTTGCGGAGATACAAATTGCCCAGTCATTGTCGACAATGACTTATTTCCGACATTTACTACAAAATATATTTTTAAAAGTTTTTTGAAATTTTTCTAAATTGCCACCGGCATGTGTCATGACGTTATCCGGCCTCTGGGTAGGACATTTTTCTGCTTAAAATGTAAATTAAAGGGCATTTCTCGATTATTATCAATGATTTCTACAAATTTAAAATAATTTGCCTAAAAACTAAGCTCAGTATATAAAAAGATCGAATGATAATGAGGTAATTACGTTTTGTCTAAAAAAGAAATAAAAGAAACGTAATGAAACTTTTGTTACGTTCCTTTTGGTTTCTTTCGACACGAAACTTTGACGAAACACAATTTTGACATTGTGCCTGCGTATTCACATTATTTTTTAGTACTTTTTGACACTTCGTATAGCTATTCCATTAACTATGTTAAATTTACAGAAATAATTGGCAAATATCAGAAAGTGCCTCTTAATTTCGTTCAAATCCCTGTATGAAACGCTTTTTTATTTAGAAAATCTTATTACAGTCCAAGCTCCGATCATGGCCGCCCCGAGCACGTCCGCTTCTCCAATTTCTCGCTCGAGCGCTACCCCCACCACTTTAGCGTCGGTCGAGATCGATGCATTTCATAGCTGACGCTCCGAGGATGTCCGCGAGAGAAACGACCTAATCTGAAGGTTTTTCTCGGGCCCAACCTTGAGTTTGTCATTCAAACAAATTGTTCATTTATTAGACATATAAGAAATTAAATATCAGGAAAACTGTTCGTTATTCAAAATTATTTTTAGTCCACTTACAAAAAATTTGCTTTGGTACAAAATTAAATTTATGTACTATAGGGCTAACTAATCATTGTGTATTTTTGTTTTGTCAAATATTTAAAGGCTTTGGGTAAAGATGTTCTGGATAAATGTTCAACATAAAACGTGAACGTTAAAACACGAAGAAAACCATGAAAAATTAGAAAATCGCGTTCAAAAGATATTAGATGTCTGACTTCAGCTCATTTAATATGCATTTCTATAAAAAAAACCGTTCGCAGTATTATTGCGCAGTACAAAACGTGGGCATGAGTGAATTCCCATATTTCAAATGAACGAATATTTATTTTTACTACTGTAAAAAAGCTTTACATTGTTCTTTTTTCTTAAAGTTTTACATGTATTGTTATAATTAATAATAAGATTTCACGAGTGACATCAAATTTATGTTATAATTGACAATTTGATGTTTGAGTTTCTCTTTGTTGAACAAAAAAAAAAAACAAGCAATACGACAAGTAATTAATTATGAATGTACTGCACGAGATTTCACAGGTTACGTTAAAAGTGAGGTGAAATATTTGTCATTTTGACGCTTTGTTTACATTTATTCTAAGAATCGAACATACCATAGCTAATAATCGATTTTAATGTTTTACATACCTTTAAGCTCGTGCTTATAACGAAATTATCCAATATGAATCACTTTTGTACACATGTAATGTACGCTAGGTACATAAAACGATGTTCGAGATAGATTTTTTACATACCCGACGCGCCGTATTACTCGGAGTTGGTCAGCTGAATTTTTCTCCACGCAGTCGAGCGTGACCGCGCTTAGAGTGGGGGTTTATGGCTTCTTGGAATTATACTCCCCTACAGCCCCAAAAACGGCCATGCTCGGAGCTTGGACTGTATCTAAAATGGTCAACTTTTCGTCAGTCATCCATAATATGATAAAATTTTTATTTAAATGAAAAGTACCGAATCAAATTTTCATTTTTGATCCGAATTATAAAAATTGTCTGATATTTTTTCCCATAAAATTTCTTTTCCTCGTTTAAGGCCAGAGGACATATTTAAGTAGAGAAGACAACGTCCTGTCAGACGATAAGCCTCCGGTTTCCCACAGTAGTGAAGGTTGGTGAGCGACCGGCCGGAGCTCAAAGCTCCATTAAACTCCCTTCATTCTTAAGACGAAAACGCTGTTCTGTTCGTGCGATTTAATTACAGCGTCGATTAAACGGTCAATCACAGCTAACCCGCAGGAGGTTGTTACGTCACACGGTAATTCCTTTACCCGGGAAATATTTCCTTTATCCCTACCTTTTCTGCACTTCTTCCTCGCAGCAGCCTTCATGCTCTGATTGACATTCGAAAAACAAAAGCGTCCGCTTTGCAAAATTTATTATGATACGAGAAAATACATCAAATTTTCCTCAAAAAAGAATACACACATGCACAAAATAAATGAGAGGAGGCGTAGTCTAAATATTTAGAGAGTCGAGAGCAAACTTGAAACGGAATGATAAATTATTTGCTTCTCGCATTTGCTTTACGAGTTTACCCAAAATGCATGAATTACGAATTTTATTTGTGGAATGTTACAAATATTTAAAGTGGCGCAAAAGCTTTGAGCTTTGTGTAAGTTGTGTTAAAACAACATGTATATGCTTTTCCATTAGTTCTGAAATTTGTTTAAAAATTTTTTATTTTGAGGCAAAAGTAAAAAAATTCGCATTTTTACCTCAATCCGAGCTTTAAAATTTCCTAAAAAATGTCCATGACTTTTAATTGAAAATTCCAATAAACTGAACGTTTTTCTTCTTTTTAGTGATGGAAAATTACGAGAAGAAATTACATTATTCGTTTCAAGTTTGTTATTTTAGACTCGAAGGCCAAGAGTACTTGAAACACTATAAGAAGAAAGCGGAAGAGTGGAAAAATAAAGAAGAAAAATAATCAAGAAAATTGCCAGCAGTCCGCAGGAGCTGAGAGCAGGCTTACCGTCCGACTCGACGCTGTCTTTTCCACTTATCGTAAGAAAGAGAGAGAGAGAGCGCACATAAAATACAAAAATATCGATAAACATCAAAGAAGCTACAATATTATAATTATTAAGTATAGAATACTATTTAGTAAATACATAAAGTAAAATGATCTTGATTTTGTTCAGAATATCTTAAATATTCCTAGATACGTATAGAAGTACCCACCATTATCCGCAGCGCCACATTAGCCGCCACTTCCCTACTTAGCGCTCCCATCTACTATTACAGGAAGACAAAAAGAAAGTCTTAAAAAGAAGTTTCAGTCTTCGATACAATCCTGTAAGATGAATTATACAAGACGTAAGCCCCTTTAGTTCTCAGATCGTAAAGCTCTTATGCAATCGAGAAGATAGGGGATACTTCTTAAGGGAATTGCAAAAAAAAGAAAACGCACATTAGAGGTACAAGCTTAATTTCCAGATCAAAAGTTGAAACAGCCAATCGAACCTGCTTTCAAAGAAAAAGTAATTATAAATTAAAAATTTACAGAACAATCAAAGATGAATTATTGGAGACTAAATAAATAATAGGTCAAAATAAACAAGGAAACACAAGTTTTTCGTGTTTCAGGATTGCGTTCCAGGTAATACCTAAATATTACACGACCTCACTTTTTTCCGTGAATACTATATTTGAGAAAAAATATATGGGAATTTAATACAATTTTGTGAAACTTCAATACAAATCGTCGCCCTACTGTTATACTATGTAATGTCGACTTTTGAAAATTTTTGAACCATTATTATTTTTAGGTTCAGTAACTCAGGAAGTGTTAAAATTGGTTTCTTAATCATTTTTTCCCTGAAATTAATTATCTAAGTTGTTGCACTTATTAATTACAATAGTAACGATAATTTATAGTTGAATTGTATTGCGCCATGTCCTTTTTTGCATTCTTATAAAAGAAAAAATGCCAACTTATATTTTTATCCTTAAAAGTAACCCCCGGAATATTACTCGAAAGTCAATAATTTGGGAATCACTTTTTCTATTCAAAATATGTTAATTATAAATAGTTCAATTGCAAATATTTTGTGAACATGGCATCATTTTATATGACTTTTAAATTAAAAGGAAATATAATCCTTCT
This sequence comes from Andricus coriarius, assembly GCA_932066315.1. Lineage (NCBI taxonomy): Eukaryota > Metazoa > Arthropoda > Insecta > Hymenoptera > Cynipidae > Andricus > Andricus coriarius. Next base: position 6,044 of record CAKNWT010186633.1, read on the forward strand.
GAAGTGGAGCCATTATATTTTGTTTTAGTCCTCAACTGTAGTTTGTTTAGTTTCAGTAAACATAACGTAAATCACAAAATTTCCTTTAACATTTTTAGTGGGCTTTACTCTGAAAAAAGTTCAAATTTTTGAATATTGTCTGTTGTTCAATTTTATGTTGTCCGATTTTGTTATAATTAATTTCTATCTCTAATCTAAATTATTTTTGAAATTTTCAAGTTACAGTGCGCAGAAGAATTCATATAATAGAAAAATAATTCTTCCTAAATTTCATAACAGATACGCATTTCAGAAAAGAATCAGTTTTTATCTCATAAAAAACAACAACAAAAAATAGTGCACTTAATAATAATTAATATACACACTTTCTTTCTCAACCAGTTTTCATATATTTTGTACTCCTAATGAATGAGCTCATTAAAATGAAAGTATCGCACAATAAGAGGATCTATACAGACAAAAAAACGAGAGTAAATTTGCACTAAACGGAAAAATTTGTAGGTGTGATTTGAAAAAAAAAACAGTTTTCAGACAAGCACCTTAAGAGAAAATTTTCCTAATCAAATCCTTCTTTAGCGAAGAAAACATCGAACTTGAGATGTAAAATGAAAGAGATTTTATGTAGAGGAGACTACCCTACAGTAGACCGTAGATAATGATTATGAGCAGATAATCTTAAATAAATAAAAAAACTAGACAAGAATGTACATTGGTCCTTTCAGTATAACATTTCGGCAATGATACTACCTTTCCTGACGAATTTTAATTTAAAAAGTATGATTATTTATTATGTGAGAGGGAAAAAAATTCTTTCCATGTAAATGAAAGTTTTCTGGGGCATGTTTTTACATTAGAATCAGAATTTTATGTTTAATGAACAATATTTATGTGAGAACAAGTTTTTATCCAGTAAACCTTAATGACTCATGACCGCCAGGTTGTTAAAGGCTCATATCGGTATAAGAGTTTTATTATATTTTAAGAAGTGGTAATAAATTAAATAAATGCTAAATAAAAATATATGAGTGATCTCTTAGGAAAGTGAATTAAAAAAATAAATAAAATGCTACTTCTGAAAAGTTCAAGACGGATGACTTTAGCATTGGCTTGACATCCTTGCAGTTCTTCAAACTTACATGTTATGTTTCTTTTTATTTGGAAAATCTCAAATTCCAGTTTTTCGTATAAAATAAGCCAGAAAAAAATTTAATTTTTAGTAATTGCAAAGAACCGAAATTGAGGCCTTTAGGAGTATGTCGAGTATGGTTTTGTCGTGTTTATCGAAAGTCCGCTTTTTTCCCGAGTCGAAATTTTAGCCCTCTTTTAGACCTCTAAATTATAGGAATTAATAGGACCTAGGAGGGCTTGTAGAGGTCTTAATTTGTATTATATTAGGCCCTCTTTTAGTCCTCCAAAGTGGCACAAAAGGCCATTTTTCCCACTTTTAGGGTTAAAAGAAGGCCTAATTTAATAAAAATTTAGCCCTCTATAATCGGATTATATTTTCATTAAAAACAATATTGTTTCTTCACCACAATTTTGAGAATAAACTTTATAACTCAGAGATTAGATTGATCACTTTCGCAATTCTTTTTATCAGTTCTCTAATTGTTGCAATTGGTTGTAATGGGTGTCAATTAGAAATTGTTGTAAAAAAGCAATGCTGTTTCTCATAAAAATATAATCAGACTATAAAATTAGCCCTATACTTTTGGTGTCCGCATGTTTGTCCAGGAGTAAAATTTCATCTTCTCGTGTGACGTTACATCTCACTTTATAAGATTTCGAGCTCTGTACCCAAAAAACTATTCTAGATTATTATTTTCTCGGAAACATAAGGGCAATCGAAGCAACAGTTTTTGTCATTACAAATTATATTATTATGAACCAAAAAATTTGAAGTGTACAACACAAAGTACAATATGAGTTGAAAGTATACTTTAATCCTCGAAAATTAAATTTGAAGGAATAAATGTTTAACATAAAATTGGCGTTGTAAAAAAAATTTCAAAATTCTATAAAAAATTAATCAGATTTTGTTTAAAGCACACTTGTTTATGCGCTTTTTGAACGCTGGCTTGTCAAAGGTGCCATTTTTTATGAAATAAAAAATGAATTAAGTTGAAATTTTTAGATAATTTTAAAGAAGGACTTTTTAATTATTCCTATAGAAATATTCTTCAGAACCTACATCATTGAACGTTAATGTGATTCACAATGCTTAACAATCTCAAAACCAATTTCTGGTATAATATATGTATATATATAATTTGTACATTCTCATTCATGAGAGTGTAATGTAATCGTCCAAATTTTCGATCTCTGGTTTTTAACGGATCTTTACGTTTCGGCACTCACAGATTCCGAAAATCATAAAATTTTGTCAGTGTCTGTCTGTCTGTATGTCTGTATGTCTGTATGTCTGTATGTATGGTTACCTGAATGTTGTAGCCACGCTAACTTTTGAAGGATTTGTCGAATCGAGTCAGCCTTTGATTAACTTTTTAAGGGTCCAAAAATGAAGGTCAAGTTCGTTAACCAGATATTTTGGATGAAAATTCAAAAAGTGAGCACATTTTGAAAATTTGTGAGATCACTTTTTTTCAAGATTTGAAAATTCTATGCTCGGTTATTAGTAGCGCGCAAAAAGACAAACCATTTATCCTAATGACATTTTTCGATAAAATCAAAATTATAAGCCGAACAACGCACGATATGAAAAAAAGTCAAGAGGAGAAAAACGTATCTTTTTGAGAGCCGTACAAGATTATCACAAGAACTTTTTAAAATTTTTCGAAAAATAAAAAATTCACAATTTGATCACACTAAAAATAATAAAAAATAAAAAAACCCATTTTTCTGTGAAGATATGCAAGATACAAAAAAAGGTAAAGAGATCAAAGTCGTGCACCTAAAAAAGATCTACAAATTTGTTATGAATTACTTTTTGATAGGATTTGTATTTTTTGTTTTATTCATGAAAACAACATTAAAAATGAAAAAATTAAATTTTTGGGAAACGACGCGAGAGTTGGAAACAAAATGTTCCGTTTCATTTTGTTGACATGGTTTAATTTTTTTAAAGCAATCGTCTGTATAACCTAACTGTTGAGCGCAAAGTGCGAGTACGGCAATGAGAATGTAATCGTCAAGGCCGGAGTTGCTTTGAGAACCCTCTTCAAAGTCAAATTCAAAAAAACATGTCGAATTTCACTTTATGATTGTAGTTTATGAGGGGTTTGAATCACAGGTTTTGATTTGCGCGCTCAAACTGGGTGCATTTTCAGGGCAGCTGAGAATAAAAATTAGTGCAAAGTAAGGAGAAAATATTAAAGTCATGATGGAAAATAAAAATGGTAGATTATTTTGCAATATCTGAATAAGCAGTACCAGATCGAGGTACATAAAGAAATATAATATACATTAAATATAATAGTGTTGAACATAATGTAGAAAAGATCACATTGTGGACAAAATTGACTGCGAAGCACGAGATACGTGATAAGAATGTGTCTGTTAAAGCCGCAGGAGCTTTAACAAAAGAGAATTCACAATCATCAAATAAATAATGTGCCACAAGTGTTTCCCCATAAAAAAACAGAACAGAAGATATTAACTAATTTCAAATTTGTATTGACTATTTTCGAATTTCAGAGAAATCAACTTTATAGCTCAACAACTGTTTTTATTGTGCATATTAACAAATTGAGTAAATAAACTAATTATAATAAATATGTAATTAAATAGAATAATTAAATTATATAAATACGTGAAAAGCACATAGTTCGTCAGGACGTAAGAGAATCAAAAGAGGGCCTCGAGGTCCAATGGGATTCAAAAGAGGACGTGGAGGGCTAAGCAGGACTAAAGGACGCCTCAAATGAAATCATACAGGGCTAAAGTAGAGCCAAAATTTCGACTCGGGTTCTGCCATCATAAGTTAGGGTAGATAGGTGGTTACCTCGTACCCACTCGTACTAACCTCAGAAAATATCAGAAATGAAAAAGGTTAAAAATGTTCGCTGTTCTGATTGTTTGAAAATTAATAATGGTTTGAACCATTTCTAACCAATACCATTATACTTATGATAAATAGTAGTTATCGATATTTTAGTATTCAATCACGCTATCTTGTCAAAATCATACATATAGCGGCGTCCAATAAAAATTTATAATGGAACTCAGTCATTAATTTAATAAAATTGTTGTCTATGGTGATAGTTAATTAAATTTACAGTAGGGCGCGCCGAAAAAAGAAAGAGGGACCCCAAAGTAAGCCGCCCCTTCTTTTGCGCCCAACGAAGTTTGTTAAGGAAAGTACATAAATTGACGCAATAAAGCTCAAAATAATCGTCAATGCATGCTGTAAATGGGTTTGTCATTAGTTTACCCTTTCAATCCCTTTTAACAGTGTAAAATTAAAAAATTACTCCTAATTGGGAGTGAAAAGTACTTCATGCATAAGAACGTGATTGAAATAGTTTTAACTATGTTTTTATATAGGTGCGATCGCGTTGGTATATTAACGTATAGTCTCTACGTTCATTATTCGTACCTACATAAAAAACATAGTTAAAGGCTATTTCAATCACGTTCTTATGCATGAAGTACTTTTCACTCCAAATTAGGGGTAGTTTTTCAATTTTCCAATGTTAAAAAGGGTTGAAAGGGTAAACTAATGACAAACCCGGTTACATCATGCATTGGCGATTATTTTGAGCTTTATTGTATCAATTTATGATCTTTCCTTAACAAACTACGTTGGGCGCAAAAGAAGGGGCGGATTTTGGGGTCCCTCTTTTTTAGTTTTTCGATCAGAGAGGAAAAATTTCATTCTATATATAAAAATATATTTCTGTGATTTTTACAGATTTTTCAAATGATATCTTCCGTAAGCAGAAATAATTTGAAGCTCCTGTACAAATTCGCTTATCGTAATATGCCGTATTATTTCAAAAAACATTTGTGGAAATTATTGATGACATAAAGACGCATGAGCATCTAAGAGAGCAAATTAAAATATTTAAAAATTTGACCCTTGTGCTTCAAAGAGTAAAAAAATATTTTTCATGATCAAGGAATTATTGTGTTGTGAGTGATTTCTCCATAGTTTTTTGTAAATCAAATACAGTGCAACCTCCCAATAAGTCCGGCCTCGGGCTTGTAGGGGAATATAATTTCGAGAAATCAGTTACCCCCACCCACGGTCCGAAATCGGCACGAAAAATTCTCGGCTCAACCTCCGAATAAGTCCGCTTGCATTCGAGTCATAATCACGTAAGAATTACATGTATTATTCTTACTACTATTATTATCAGTATTATTATTCATTAAAATATTTTAAATATATTATTCTGAATAAGTATTATGAGTAAGGTAAAATGTTCATTTGGGGAAAAATACGAAATTTTAATTTGCAAGAGGTACTTGGAAGTATTTGAAGAAAGTTTATGTGATACTTTTTTTTAATTGAATTAAAAAATATTAAAAAATATTATTTTTTAATAAGGATTTCTGAATATGTTACTTTGTCTTACCTTCTTTTAGAGAATTAAACATTTTTATTAATACATTTATATAAAAATGTATAAATATTAATAAGTTTTATATTAACAATGTATTATTGAAATTTATTACAAAATCAATTGAAATTTTCATTACTATACTATTACTCAAAGCATAAATTAAGATCAAAACGCAATTTCCACGCGCGGACTTATTCGGAGGTTCGCCCCCGATTCTATGATGCGTGAAGTAGTGGGGGCAACTGTCGAACGAAGATTAGGAGAAGCGGACTTATTCAGAGAGGGCTTATTGATAGGTTGCGCTGTAAGTATTTTCTCTCAATTTACAATGATACGAGATCACTAACTCTACTAATACTTGTTTAATTATATTACTTTTATTAGTAATAATAAAATATTAGTAATAGTTGTTTTTGCATAACAAAATAGAGCCATGTTGGGGATACCGTGACCACACAAATAGAAGGGTAAAACGTAATGACATACGCGGTGAAAAAGAACGTGAACTTCAGCACTGTAAATTAAGAGAAAATACTACTTTTATTTACAAAGAACTGCAGAGGAATCTCTCACAACACAATAATCCGATAATCACGAAAAATACTTTTTACTCTTTGACACACCAAAGTCAAATTTCCAAATATTTTGATGTGCCCTCTTAGATTTTTTTGCGATTTTATGTTTGAAAAGACTTCTAAAAATAATAAATGGAAACAAATTTTACGTCTTTGAAGGACTTTAGTTTACAACAAAAATTTAGTATTCAAGTAAAATTGTGACTTTGCGTAAGTTTATTTACCACCAGAATTTTTTTCTTCAACAAATGTTTTTTGAAATCATATGCCATGCTGAGATGAAATAATTTATACAGAGGGAAATTATTCTGCATATAAATGCGAAAGCAGCATTGAAAGATGTCGAAAAAATCACTTTTATCGAACCTTCAAATTTCAAATCATTTCTGCCAACAAAAGATATCGTTTTAAAAATCTGTAAAAATCGCAGAAATCTATTTTTATATACAGAATAAAATTTGCCCACCCTGATTGGAACACTAAAAAATTTTATTTTCGGCCCCCTGTAATGTACAGTCATAATTTAAATACGCAAATATTTCCGTTTTGTTGAAAATTGACGGCATTAAACGCTATGGAAATTGTGGCTATCTACTGTAGGGTGATCTATGATTTATGAAATTTGTATTCCAAAGATACAACAGAATCAAGAAAAATCTATGCTCTAAATTGAAAGTAGATTTTGGAATTGGTTTCCCTTGAGTCCTTTTGTGAAACCTTTGAACCGCTTTTAGTTAAATACTTTTTACGTGAAAAAGTCACTATTCAGTGAAATGGGTTAGTCTTTTGTATGGAAATGAATAAAAGGTCGCGAGGGAAAAAAGTATGTGACCAAAAAGTGCGATGAACTGCATTTATATAGATATAGTGTACCCCCCACCATTCTATTCCTCTTTACTCGTCCCCTGCTTGCCATTCGTCTCTGCGATGCATGGTAATAATTCACTTCCCACCCATTTCGCTTACGATATAACGGCACTTGACAATATATATTTTTTCCATCGATCGTACACGCATCGTGCACGATGTATCTGTGTACGTTTTCCAGGTGTGTTCACCGTACGGGACCGATACAATGGCGACAATCGCCTTGACACTCGTTATTTTTATTTTGCGAAATATACTTACGGATCGTCGGTGCGGATCGAGCGTATAAAGCTTCATTCACCCGCATAAAATTCCCGTTCGTGAGGGGGAGGAGACAAACTTGAGGCAAAGAGTCTCTCTCTTAAATCAGAGTTCCTTTGAACTGAAACTAATACTCCAACTTTTATTTCTACAAACATTCGAGTAAAGAGGATATTAAAAGCGTTCCTTCCTCCATTTCGTGAAAATATCTTGCGGCGTCTCGACCTACTTCTAGTTCATGGTTGATTTTTGTATGATAAACAAGCAGTAATAAACCAGAAAATATTTAAAAATATTTCACTTCTTTTTCGTGACATTCATTCTTCTGGAGGATTCTAATTAATTGCTCAATAATAATCAGGCTTTTGATGATTGCACGCAGAAAAAAGAACCTTATATTTTACTGAAACCAAGTTAAATCTACTGATCTTCCAAGTACGTATATGGACAACACGGCAGTTCAGTTAATGTAAGAATTATAGGCAACTGAATATGACTATCATTTCTGGTTACCAGTGCCAATTCTCAAGTGGTTCTGACCTGCGGATGAGTAGATTTTACCGATCCAGCCTCTATTCTGCACTGTTCCTCGATGCTGCAATTACGAATTAACATGTGAATTTGACGGATAATATAAACAGATCTAAATTATGTTAACGATATAGACTATAGTTTAGACGGCACTATAAATTGTAAAAAAATATTGCTAATAAATAATTAATAAATAAACACGTGGTTAATTCATAGATATATGTTCGGATATACTTCTAATTCATCGGTATTTGTAATTCACATCGCTTATAATACAATTAAAATTTCGCACGCAACGGGGGGGATTCGAACGCATAAACCTAACCACGCAAGTCGACTACTTTAACCACTACATTATTATATGAGTTGCGATCTGTAAAATAATCCCGAAATGCATTTGTAACTGAGGTAGTAAACTCGGTAATGACTTCTGAATACGCGTCCATGCCATCGCGCGCACAAGAAAAAAGCTCTCGCATTTACCTCATATCCATACAAGTCAGCCGAAACAGTCGCGGAACACAAACACGTCTTGCTCCAAGAAACTCGTCTTGCTCCAATAAAAACTCTCAACTGTACACGATCTGTAAATAAGATGTGCCATCCAAAATGTTGTTATTTATTAAAAAACTCCTTCATTGCTAAGTGGGAATATGGAGTAATGTGACGACTGCCACAGAAATTTCAAAAATAAATTTTGTTTAGGTGATGCCATGAGGTAACGCAATCCACCATTGCTGGTGGCGTCATAAATTCGGCCGGTGGTCCGCGCGGATCGGATCGGTAGCATATACTTATCCTTCTGTAATGTTCGCTGCACTACTATTGTAATCTCGGTTCAGTGAATTTTAAATATGTTACAGTATATAATACTAGGGAATCGAGGTTTGATTTACTAAACTATTTCCGTTAAATTCACCCTAACTTCACTGTGACATTTACGAAATGCTAAGTGATTTTGACATTTTCACACCCTGATTAAGAGCTGTTTTTACTGTTACGGTTACAAGAAACACTTCACATTTCTTGATAAGTAAATATAACATTTCTTTTTCCTGCGTGTGTTTTGCAAATCTGAATTAGTGGAAACAGGCTGACGAAGCTTCTTTATTAAACTATTTTTATTGCATTAATAACAATAAACATAATAAAATCCAATTACGATTCATTTGAATATTTTATTTCACTTCAAGTAATTTTAGTAAAGCGGCATGTAATTAATGTTGGAAATTAAAAGAATCCTCGACTTTAATTACTGCTCTGGAATTCGTTATAAGTACAGACAGTCCTATTTTATAATAATTTAAACGTTCTCTTATAAATTTATGAGAGAAGTAGCAGATGATCCTAGAAATGAAATCGTAAAGAAGCATCTCTTAAACTAGACATTTCAGTAAAACTAATTGTAATTAGTGGTGCTATCCAATCACCTTGGAGAAAATTGTGTTTTTGAATTATAATAAGCCGTAAAAATACTTTATTAACTTGTAAAACTTTCTTTAAATCGCCACGTAGGTCGAAAATTTGTCATTGATGAATGTTCCCAAAATGCATACTGAACATGCCAAAACTTGAGATCAGTATTAATTTCAACACGCGGGCCCCTTCTATGGCGAGTGTGCATTAGTGTGTTTTTATTTTTTGAACTCAAAATACATTCTCTCCCATGAGCGAGTTTTACTTTAATGGCCAAATAAAATTATGTGCTCCAGATTTTAACCAAATTAGATAATATTTACCCCTCGCACACACCCCGTTAAGTTTCGCGAACACTCAGAAAAAAAAATTCTTCAACCAAACAAACTGTTTTCTTGGATATACATGAAAATTTTGTTGAATTAAAAAAAGTTTTGTTGATTCAGCAGAATACTTGTTTGGCCCAAACAAATGTAGTTCTACATTCTCCTTTTCCCATTATTCTTTAAGTTATCTTCTTTGTAAGTTACATTTTTTGTTGTTGTTTTGTTTCCGTTTTTTTTCAAAATGTTTGTTTTAAAATTATTTTTGCTAATCACAATTTGCATTTAATATTTAAATGTAAACATTAACTTTATTTTCATAATAACAAACAAAATGTAACTTACAAAGAAGATAAGTTAAAGAATAATGGGAAAGGGAGAATGTAGAACTACTTTTTTATACTGATGAACTTGTATGGACTTCTATTATTAATTATCCTGATGAGGAAAACTTTTAGTTTTCGAAACGTCGACTTGGAATAAAGGATCCAACTAATGAATTCTTTTTGGTCTGAAGTATGTCATTTACCATCTCTATCATTATATTTATAAATTATATCACTCAGACAAATAACATCACATTCCAACATCTTTTCTAACCAAACAAATGCGTTGGTTGAATTAATTAACTACTCCATCTATGAATCATTTTGTTACAACCAAAAAGTTTGGTTGGCTAAACTAAATATTTTGTTGTCCACATAATAACAATATTCTATGGTTGAACCAATAAAAAATGTCTTGATTCAAACAATTCTTTTACTAATTGTATGATTAACATGGGAAAAATATGAAAAATACACCTAAATTTCTCAGTTTCTATCGAATTCTTTTATATACACCGA
>CAKNWT010186670.1:0-10367 GCA_932066315.1 Andricus coriarius
TTAAACTCACACCTTCTTACGTGCAAGACAAACTGCGTAGAGACAATGACGAAGAATTTCAAATTGAGATGCTACGAGGGGAAAATCGAGTACCAAAACCAGGATTTATAAGAATCAGAGTTTTTTCTCGATTTCGAAACGCGTCTAAGCATTAACTCTGGATTGCTTATGGACCGAACGGTGATGAAGACATGGACGATGGTATGGCTGACGATGAACAACTCAATCCTATCGAAGGATATTATTGTACATGTCAGTCAGGTGCTCGAACGCTTGGAACTTGTGCACATATAAGCAGTGTTTTATGGTTCTTAGGGTACGTTCCTCATCAAGAAAGAGTTCTTTATCTATCAGATAAAATTATTCAGACCATAAATGACGCAGGAAATCGATACCAAGCAAGAGATATTCAGTTACCAGAAGTTGTTGACGTCTAGTTGCGAGTCCTAACTTAATTAGTTAGACATTGATAACATGTTGGTCATGTTTTAAGTTTATTTGATGGATACTGACAGGATCTTGCCTTCATTGGCCGAATACTGACTAAGCTCTGCTCAAGTCTTGCCTTAATTGGCTAGAATCGATAACAACTTGCTCCTATCTTGTCTTCAGTGGCTAGGTAATGACCAAATCTTGCTCTAAACTTGCCTTCATTGGCTAGAAAATGACGAAATCTCACTCATGTCTCACCTTCATTGACTAAATATTGATAATATCCTGCTTATGTCTTGCCTCGATTGGCCGGATATTGCCTAATTCCAGCATATTTCTTACCTTCACTGATTCGATATTGGCAACATTCTGGACATTTCTTTTGATTATTTTCTGGATATTGACTAAGACTTCCACATATGTATTTTGCCTTCATTGGCTAAATATTGACAACATCGTGATCGTATCTTGCCTTCATTGGCTAGATATTAACAACATCCAGGTCATAAGTTACCTCCATTGGCCGGATATTGGCTAGGTCTTGCTCATGATTTGCCTTTATTAACTAGATAATGACTAAATCTCGCTGATGTGTTGCGCTCATCAGCTATATACTGACAATATCCTACACGTAAATATACACAAAGTCTTTTCAGCTTTGTAGAAATAATTGGTACTGCGTGGGTGTATTTAAAGGGGTGTCGTGATGACAACATATAGCCTGAGGACCACATAAAAAAATCATTGGAGCAGTGACTTCAATATTTTCGAAAAATGATCATTTTCCTAAAGCATAAGATACGAAAATATTCACAAAGTCTTTCAAGCTTTGCATAAATGATTGGTACTGCGTGGGTGTGTTTCAGGGGGTGCTGTGATGACAATATACAGCCTGAGAACCACACAAAAAAATCATTCGAGCAGTTATTTCTTAATATTAACAATAAATGTCAATTTTACATTGAATGACCTTGAAAAATGAATATTGCGTTAAGGTCATTACTTTCTTTGCATTCCCTCGTCAGAGCTGAGTAACTTTCATTGACAACATCTTTTTCTCAGACCTTCAGTTTTCAAGATATTTGCTAATGTTTGTTACAATTGTTGCTCGTTTAACCCTCTTTATCTCGAAAACTGTCCATTTTCGGACATTTTGTCTAATAACACTTTTGATGGAAACATTGAGAACTACAATTTTACGAAGTTTAATCAAAATCGACCGAAAGCCATTTCCTGTACATTTGCTGCGGGGTCCTTTTCAACCAAAAATTGTATAATTAAATTCCCAGTTTAGACAAATTTGAACCGAAGAGATGAATTTTCAACTTAAATTAAGGAATATAAATTACAAGAAGAAGCTGAAAATGATTGTTGTACTTATGATCAATGATTGAATTGTTCCTTAAGGGGGGCTTCGTCCCCCGAACCCCCCACGGCGGCTCCGCCCCTCGACCCCGCCTGGGCTCCGCCCCGGACCCCTCCGCCCCCCATTACAGCTTCACCCACAACACACACTCGCATACGAAAATTATTCCGTTTTTGCATGTTTGTTACTCCGCAGCAAACCGTTGAGTACTACAAACTTCGGCCTCGGACGTCAAAGACGGGGTTTTCTGCGTCGTGACACAAGGGGAAAAAAATAAAATTCAATCCCTGGATAGCATTTTAAAGGCAAGAAATCGAAAATTTAAGATTAATACTTTGAAAATTATAGGGGGTTTAAAAGCCAATGTTATTTAAGAATGGTTTGAGACTATAGAGAGAAAATATTATTCTAAGTTGAAGAGTTTCAACTAAAAAATTTTACTTGGAAATTAAAAGAAATTATAAATTTAATTGTGAATTTCAACAAATATACACCCTTTTTAGTTTCTGGCTTGCCAACTTATATGCGATTACCAAAATTTGTAAGAGATTAAGGAACAGTCTATAATAACCAAAATATAATTATGCTTTTTTTTTTCTTTGGTCGGTAATAGCAGCACTGCACCGTGTTGTAAATAATTCACACTAGGGCTCAGAATCCATCAGGTTGGACCCGAGGTTAAGAGGTTCCTTGAGGTTTCGTGTCCGCACTGGACCCTTTAATTTCTTAAGGGTCTGGGTCCGGAACGGACCATTGAGGAATCTTTTAATATCGGGTTCAACCTGAAAGGTTTCTTGATTTATATTTGAGAAATTAACCAAGGCGATTTGGGTGAGAAGAAGCATCAGTTTAGTTGGAAGTATTGAAATTATTGAGTTAACTGGAGATTGCAGCAAAAGAGTTCGACGGGAAATAAAGATGCGCAGAAGAGTGATACTGCACATTATTCTGCGCAGTAAAGTTACACGAAGTTTTGGGCTGCGCATCAGAGTTCAATGGCACATATGTAGTGCAGTAACATGCTACTTTCGGAGATGCAGTAGAGTTACATGGCACTTATGGCTGCGCAGTCGGGTAAGGGGTTACTTTTAGATGCGCAGTAAAGTTACATAGTTCTTACATTTGCGTAACAGAGTTCAACGGCACTCGTGGCTGCGCATTGAAGTTACACGGCACTTACAACTGCGCAGTAAAGTTACATGGAACTTACAGCTGCGCAGCACAGTTGCACGACACGTATGACTGCACAGTATAGTTACACTGTTGCGCAGTAAGGTTAGGGACAACTTTTAGATGCGTGTGCAGTACAGTCAAATAGCACTTTAATCTGCGCAGTATAGTTCCATGGCACTTACGGATGCGCAGTAGATTTCCATGCTATTTGCCGTCCGTGGAATCTACGAATGCGTCGTATGTTTACACGTCACTTATGGATGCGCAGTAATGTTAGGGATACTTATTGATATGGAACGTTCCGAGGCTGGAACGCAATTGGAAGCAAAACTGAAGCAAATCCACTCCTGTTCCAAACCATTCTATATGTTAAGAGGTACGTTTTCGAATCACAGAATACTAATTAGGTGTCAAAAATAAAAAATTTAAAAATTTGACTTGTACCACGGAAACCCCCTCGTACTGAGTTCCATAGAAATCCACCAAATGAATACAATTTTCGAAATTTTAGTGAAATTTGGCAATTTTGAAAATTTGACCCCAAATTCGTATTCTACTATTAAAAAAACCCCGTACTGAATGTCATAAGAATCGACCTGCTTAACAAAATTTTCCAAATTAGACTGCATTTTTTCAATTTTTCAACTTGGTCACCAACCAATTTGCAAATTTCACAAATATAATTTAAGGAACCATTTAGGTTGCGCCCGAGGGGAAAAGGATCCTTAAGGATTCGGGTCCGGACTGGACCCTTTAATTTCTTACAGATCCGGGTCCACATTTGTGCACAGACCTTTTAGAATTAAAGTTCAAAGCATCAACAATTGTAATCTGATCATTGTGAATAATTCTCTTTTGTTAAAGCTTCTTCAGCTTTAACGTACACATTCTTATATTATATTTATATTATATATTATATTTATTTCTGTGCCTCGATCTGGTACTGCTTGTTCAGATGTTGCAAAATAAGGTACACATTTTATTTTTCATAATGACTTTAATATTTGCCCCTTATTTTGCAATAATTTTTACCCTCAGCTGCCTTGAAAATGAGTCAGGTTTAAGCGCGCAAATCAAAAGCACCTACTGCCTTGACGATTACATTCTCATAGCAATACTCGCGCTTCGCGCTCAACAGCTGGGTCATACAGACGATTGCTTTTGCAAAATAAAAAAATGTAAATAAAATTAAATGGACCACCCCTATCACTGTTTCTATCCCTTTCATTGAAGAAAAACTGTCGCTGACATTTAGACATGAATTTAACGTATTCGTGCATTCGATTCTTATAGCTGTTTCGTGTGAACGTAAATTGGGTTTGAAAGAAATATGAAAAAAATTTTGAGGTTACGCTCACGTGAGCTAAATATCTTATAGAACTTTTTAAGTTGGTGTGTATTCAAAAAATGCCGCTATATGGGTAATTGTCAAATTGAAAGCAAACTTAATGTCCCAGTAATATAACATTATCTTAGAAACTCGTACTGCTTTTTTTTTTAATTTAACAAATACTTATTATCATCCTCTACAAAATGGTCAGTTATTGTTTTTTATTTCTGTTCCTATATTTACTTTAATTTAACATAAGAACACCCCAAACGTCATTACCGTACGGCGTCCCAACCTCACTTTGCATAAGGATAAACTGATTTTCTCCCTTTATTAAGACAATAATCCGAAAAACGCTTAACGTATCAAGTTTGTAAACATTAGATGAACATAAATTTAATTTATGCACATTTTTCAAGTCAAATAAAAATATTGTAAAAACTTTAAAGTCTGTCCCTGGATTTTTCCCATTTCAGACGTCATTACCGTACGTCATCTTATTTCTAGGAAAATCTTGTAGTTACAGTTGAGTAATAAATACAGAAATGTTAAGCGTATCGTTTAATACAAGATTCTATCAAATTAAGCTTAAAATATCATTTCTTTTTTTGTGAATCTGATATTAAAACTGAAAAGTGGATTTTGACAACAAAAACGTCATTCCCGTACGTGCGTTAAAACCACTTTAGGAGTGAACAAAAATTATAAAAACCATTCCATTACTTGCTCAGCGGTCTTTTCTTCCAATATTAGGCGACTGTTTATGAGTAAAATCTGTTATTTTTTGTAAATATTGAAAAAGGTTAAACTTCATCATTTTTCTCGCATCATTCCCGTACGGTACAATAGCAGAGCGTACAACTGCTTATATGCGCGTGCGCATGGATCAGGTGGGCCGGTTTCTTTACTGTCTCGTAACCTCTATTTATTAATATACATATCTCAAGAAGTGAGCTAAATAAGTCAATTAGAAATGAAGAGATGTATTGGAAATTATATTGCAGCACAGTTAGATTCATTTGTTATTACAGCTAAAAGGTTTTGAAATTTTAATATAAAAATTTTAGAAAATGAGTGATTTAAATGAAAGCACAATTTATTACTGAGTTACTTAGTTAGTGTATGACACGAATTAACAAATAGATTTTAATGCATTTAAAAGACTGCATAATAAATCATGTCATACCTATATTCGAAAAAATTATCTAACATAGTTATAAATGTTTCGTTTTTCCTAAATGGCATGCGTTGCAGCATTCGCTTTCGAACTTTTCAAAAATCGCGCTCTCTTTCATCAAACTCCTAACCTAAAATCTACGTTCCGTATTTCATATTGAGGAGTTCCATCTTTGAGGAACGTAACATATCAGAAATCGATAAGGTAGCGATAGAGTTTACCGATATAGTAAATAGTATACGGTAAACCTTCTGCGAATTACCACCAGCAGCAGAGCGCACAGGTAGCATAGGTGACACCACAGTGGGGACTTACCTGGCTACCAGAGGGGTGAGCGGTTAAATAGCCGCTCCCGACAAGAAAGCTGGTCTTTTTCCCGATGCGTCGGCAAGAGCACCAGCTCTAAGAGAAGAACTGCGGTTCCCTCTTAGAGATACCTGATAGGTCCTGATAATTAGATGCGCGTTCGAGATTTTTGTTTTAATTTCAGGTTAGATAGGAAGGACGTATAGTCCATTTAAATCTCTCCCTGAAAAATAGAAGTGTAGAACGTAAATACGATTTGATGCAAAATCGTGTTTACGTAGCAATTAGCACCTCGTCCCGACGGGTCTCTTGTATATCTATATACAATTATCGATTTTCCTTCGCACGCGTTCGCCAGCTGACGAGATACGCGTGACGTTAGGGACATTTAAATTCTTCCAGCTATTACGCGTCATTTCCCGAGAAAATAGTCGGGAATTCGTCGTACAGTAATACCTGTCTAATTTCAGTTTTGAAAGTGGGTTTTAAATCCCATAAATAAGCATGTCATTTAAAAGGACGCTTTCTGTCTTTTCTCATTAAGAGCATGGCTCAGTGAGATAAACGTTTTCTTTTTATCAAATTCTCGAGTACTGTAAGTTCTAGTTATGGGTAAAAATGATTAGTCCCAGTACTCCAAAGCAGAATAATAATTGTCGCCTAATCTTGATGACACTAATGGTTAAGTTTGTTAATCATTAAAAAGTAATTTCAGTGAAATAAATTCGATTGGCAAGGGCATCGTCAAAACATTTTCATGAGGGGTGTGTTCGCCTAATTTGTGCACACATGTATGGAAAATGACTAGGTAATTCTTCTTTAGCATGATTTTTACCTAAGCAGAGCACCGTGGTCGAATGAGTTTGATGAAGTCTTTTATTATATTCGCTAAGTAAAGAAACCTCATGACAAGGCAATAAAATCATCTCTGCATGTACGTCATCAGAGGGATTTTTGCGGGCGTATGTTTGCATTTCAAAATGCACTTGGAACTAGTAACTTGGTACATTTTTGGTAACTTTTACCAAAAATAAGAATTGGATAGACTAATTAATTGAAAAGAAATCGAAGGTTATTCTAATGAATTCCGAAGTGTTAAAAAGTTTGTAATACTTTCAAAAGTGTTCAAGAGAATTCTACAGAATTCAAGATAATTCTACAGAATTCGAGAGTCTTTTACGGAATTTAAGATAATTTTAAGGAAACGAAGAAAGTTCTACTCAATTCACGAGAATTCTACAGATTGCATAGAATTCTGCCGAACCCAAGAGAATTCTACTAAATTTAAGAGAACTCTTCTCAACTCAAGAGAATTCTGCCAAACCAAAGATAATTCTACTGAATTGAAGAGAATTCTACTGTATTTACGAGATATTTATATCGAATTTCAGAAAGTTATGATTAATATACGCTCCTTACTTTTTGAAGTGGTAATTATTGGTAGTGGCAGGGAAATATTCTGGTGATTCTCTCTGAAGATAGAAAGAGAGGAAGCGAGGGAGGTGGATTTGGGAAAGTTCAGTAGGATGGAGTGAGAAAGAGCCTGTCTATATGCACATGAAGGTGGCTTCACACTTAGGTTGGAGGCTTATCTCTTAAGGTAGAAAGAGGGGGAGCGAGGGAGATGGGTATGGGGAATTCTGTAAGAGGGAGTGATAGGAGTGGTCACTCTACTCTTGACCATACGTAGCTTCTTCCTTGATTAATGTTGCCCTGTGTTTGGCAAGGAATTTGTCTAATCTGGCCATGTTTTTCGGTGCCTCGTTTCGACTGGTAGGGGGAGCCACATAGATCCTAGGGCATCCTGGTCGATCCCAGCTCACAATTTTGAGGGGGTGTTTAGATCGGTGGGTGAAGAGGGTTAGGATCCAGCCAAGTACAGCTGGGATGCCAGCCGTATCAGCGGAACATGTGAGCTGTGATGCCAGCCGACCCATAAATGGAGGAAGAGGGGCAGGAGGTAAAGTAATTGAGCAAACGATTTCAGAGACGGTTAAGTTAAGATGTAACAAATTTATCTTAGGCTTACGTACAATAAGTGCTTGTGATGATCTCAAAAAGTCCGTCAGAGAGAGTAAGTTAGGCAGTGATGTTGTATTCAGACGGAAAGAATTCGATCAACATATAGTTCGTTTTTCGAAGTCTTTGAGAACAATTTCAGGCCTCGAGTGTGCAACGGAGATTGCTGTCCGAAAATCGTAGTTCCAGAAAATTTAAGACTTCTCATTTTGGACATTTGACTCTATCTCACTGGAGCAACTGCCATCTAAAAATAACACCGGCCCCCAGTAGGACCCCGGTAAATCACTCTCATGGCCACGTCTCACAACCGTGAAATGGTTGGTCACAGGACACGATGAAATCACAACGAAAGGCCGGCGAAACCCTCGTGTGTTTTGAGGACACGAAGCGGCCGAAGGATGACAGCTTTCTGCATCCATTTCGCAAGTGCCTTGGCATATTTTTGGCACGCGGGTATGGCTTTATGGTAACGAACCAGTGATAGTTTCGCACCTCCGAGAGCACCTATCACAAGGACAATTACTTGTACCAAATATTTTGGGTACAGTCTTCGCAGCTCCCTTTTAAGGTCTTGATACCTCTCCTCCTTTTCTTTCTCCGTGGCAGTGATGTTGTATTCGGCCGGGGCCGAGAATTCGATCACGAATATAGTTCGTTTCTGGAAGTCTTGGAGAACTATTCCAGGCCTCGAGTGAGCTACGGAGACTGCTGCCCGAAAATAGTAGTTCCAGAAAATTTGGCACTTCTCCTTTGCACAATTGACTCTATCTCTCTTGGAGCGTTCGGCAGGGCAGGGTCGTGGCCATCACCGTAAGAGCGACAAAGATGGTAATAAGGCACTCTTAGGGCCACATTATGCATGTAGATGTAGGTCATTCCTGCGTGGGTGGGACACCGCGATAGTATGTGTCCCAGGTACTCAGCATGCGAAAATGAAACCCCCTTTCCCTGAATTAAGCCCTGATGATCTGAGGTAAGCAAAAGTTTGCTCCTTCGACAAAGACTGTTTTTCTACATTCCTGTGAAAATTTCCGTGCATTTTCTTGTCGAGTAGCTCTTGATGGAATTTTTGAACTTCTGCTTTCTTCACTTCGGCTTTCAGAAGTGAAGCACCTAGATGGAGTAATGCACTTTCCTCACTTCTGATGTTAACATTCAGGCCAAGGGTCTCGGCCGTTTGCTCCGCGGCTTTGTAAAGGAACGCTCCTTCACCAATCATCTCGTGGTTCCTAGCCATTTTTAGGACACTGGAGATTCAGAAGTCTACGTCCGCCTTGACGGCGTGAAATGTATAATCGCGGAACTGACGAATTGATATGCAAGCTTTTATGCATATGCATGATCTTACGTGTGGTGACATCAAGGGCCTTAAGTTCGTTCATCGTCCATTGAACCATCCCAAACAAGTGGAGCAGAGCCGGGACGGCAAGCATGTTAGTCGCAGATACCTTGTTCAACGCTGACAGATTGGAAGATCAAACCTGTCGAAGAAGATGCTTGTATCTGCTTTGCAGAGACTCCTTTACTGATGTTACGTCCTAAATGCGGCTTTGAGGCACGCCCAGGTCTTAATGTCGCTTCCTCATCTTCGGCTGCAGCTTGATCAAGCAGCGGTTATGGAAGCGCTCCGCGTACATATCCATTTGTCCAGAGGTAGGCACGTTGATTTCGTAACGATTGAATCCAAATGTGGGCGTTTTGCCGGTTCGTCGTCATGTTTCCATCTAAATTATTTTCAGCACCCCGAACTCTAGGATTATCGGCATTGTTCGCCGACTCATTGTCGGGTGCTCTGCGCGTTCAATCGTTTTGAACCACATTTACAACTTTTTGGTGTTTTGGTGGTGGCATTGTTGTTCCCACGAGCAGCTAGGGAAAGGGTTCGTTCATCCTTGTAGAGCCTCGAATGCAAGGATAAGGCTGCATACTCTGAGAATTCGCCCAGTATCCCAGAGTCAACGTTTAAGACAGCTCACCCAGGTGCCATTCAGCTTTCGGCACGGTTGTTACGCCTCGGCTTAGTTGTTATTCCTTCGGGACCATCCTTGGAGAATTGTCCGCGACTGCTTATAAATTGTTGTAACCATATTCAGCAGAAACCCTTGGTAAAGGGGCCCTCTATCCGCAACCCGAGGACGCGTACGGTGGCTTTGTCATAGGCCATTCAGTTCTATTCCAAAGGAATCGAAACCGAAACCGAGAAAATATCCGTAAAAAAAAAACGTTTTATTTTTGAGGGGGAAAAGCGACATTGAACAAATTTACCCCCCCCCCCAGGAGGCAGGGGATGGGGTAACTTTGTAATTTCAAATGGGAACCCCAATTTTTTACCACAGATTCAGATTCAACTTTATGAAATACGTAAGATTTATGCGAAAATTTGTTTTCTTTTCGCGACTTTTCCGTGCCTCCTGAGGGTTGGGGATGGGCTACATGTGTTCAAAGTCGTTTTTCCCCCTCGAAATTAAAACGTTTTTATTACGGATATTTTTTTATAGGATGCGTATTTTTTGAGGTATGTCGATGTATCAAGATTAAAAAAACACCCTTATACCAGGTGT
>CAKNWT010186712.1:0-10294 GCA_932066315.1 Andricus coriarius
AAATCTACTGATCCGCAGGTCAGCACTACTTGAGAATGGGCACTGGTAACTACAAATGATAGTCATATTCAGTGGCTTATACCTGTAACATTTACTGAACTACCGTGTTGTCCATATACGTACTTGGAAGATCAGTAGATTTAACTTGGTTTTCAGTAAAATATAAGGTTCTTTTTTCTGCGTGTATCAAGTAACTATAAAAAGAAAACTTAATCCAAGTCTAAAATAGATTACATTTAGAAAATAGATATGGCCTCACCACGAAGGGAAAAGCAACCAGACGTCTGCACGTGTCGTCTGCATGAAATTTTCTTATCTTAAGATATTTCTATTGTATAACAAAATCCCATGCAGAAATTACTCAAGGCGCTGTACTATTTCAGACTAGTCTACTACGATTCTCTACTGTCGCTAGCTCGAATAACTGTTCTGGCGCTGTGGGCAAATATAATGCTCGGATCAACTAGCCGCTATTAGGCAGATTACCTAGATTGATAGTAAATAATTAATACATAATTAACAAAATTACTTTTTATGAATTATTACTCCCAGAATCGACTTTCGCAATTAATTTAAAATACAAACATATCTTTAGGTAATAAAATACGAAAAATATTAATTCCCGAAATTTGGAGTTACGACAAGAATCGAACCTTTGACGTTAAGTCTTATTAAATTGATATAATTATGTCCCATCGCTCTAACTCACTGAGCTATTTCATTTTTTGAAAAATTATTGTTATTTCTCGTAAATGATTTTTAATATTATCTAAAGTATCATAAACCAACGTTGAAATATATTCCTAACCATAAATCATTTAAAATCTACTATTTTTTCATCTCATAATTGAAGCGCAGCATCGTAGAATGGGGTGTAAAATACTTTTCAAGGAGTGGGAGGGCGGCGAACGTTGCTCAAACCCAAGCTGCTGAGGACCCCCGACTCATCGAAAAATATTCTATACCCCGTTCTACGATGTGGCGGTTCAATTATTAATATAAAAAAAATATTTATCTTAAAAAAATAAATAAGGCAATCAAATTGCCAATCATACATATTATAATTGATTGCCATTAGCTACATAATTTTACCATGTAATTTAATTTCAAAAATAAACATCTGTTAAATAGCATTCTTCGTAATAATGAATTTCCGATACCGAACGTTCCGACAATAATTAATTATTATTATAATCAAATAAATTGTTTCGGTTATTATCAGTATAGTTTTTAGAATCGTCATTTTTATTCTAATTCCAAATAGTCATCCTGTCTACAATCTAGCTAAAATCCAGACAGGTTTTGTATATTCAAATTCGTAACGAGCCAGAGCTGAAACTAGACCGTAAAAAGCGACAAGTTGAATAACTAGCAAAACTAGACAACGTCAGGAATATTCCAAGCCAGTATTCCGTCGCTAGCATGATTCTAGTCTGCCCGAATATTTTTCCACACGCGATACATTTGTTAGAAATAATTAAATTATCAAATCATTATGTTATTCAGATAATTAATGCGTATAGAAATATAATATACAACAATGTGGGACTCAAAATAAAAGAAATTAAAAAAGATTAAATCCACGTCTTATTAACTTTTTGTAGAGCATTGAATGTTAACCTGTCGGTCTTTCCGGTCCTCTCAACCCTACATATAATTTATTTAAGTTCGAAAAATATCAAATAAATTGAAAGAAATGGTATTTTACAACTTTTCTATTATATTAGTATCTTATTTATAAAAAAATGTTTTTCTATCATTTGAAATTGCCCATAAAATCATCAAGTTTGTCGTTAAATTAGACAGAAGTATTTATAATTTGATATTTTCAGACCATACCTTGATGGATAATCGCTCATTGTCATTGTTAAATATTAATTATTTACGTGAATCATGAAATACTCTCTTTTGTGTTTTTCCTGACTTATCAATTAAATAGAACAAAAAATTATAGTTGCTAAGTAATAAAATATACTGGACTTTTTCTTTGAAGATGCCTTATTAACTTAGATCAGAGGAAGGAAATACTCCCGGGAATGTCGAGGGAGATATAACATTCTCCCTTGAATCCTTTCTCTCTTCCTCTATTCTGTTTCTCGCAAGTCTCGGCGGATGGCGATCAATCCTGCGGATCCTTTAATTAATCGTAAAACTAATGGCCACCGTGGATAAAGTCCCACGAAGCAAGGATATTTTTCCCGTGTTCGCGCGTCCTTTGCCTGCCAGAGAAAAGAGGGTGGGTTTCAAGGTAATATAACGGGTGGCGTCCTTTGCCCCTTAGCTGCTTTCCCACGGGACCGGTAATGAGGCTAATAGACACGTACCGCTCGTAAAAAGTCCTCTCCGAGTTCCTAAAGTTAAGAGCGCTACTTCGCTGCTACCGTATAAGCTTCCAGAAATTCCTCGCCAGGTTTCGCATGCAGCAACTTTTCACCTCAGCCGATCCTCCACATCAACAGAATTTTTCTAAAAACATAAATGTATATTTACAATAAAATTAAAACAATTATCTGCGTAAATATGTATTCAAACTTTTCGAAAATTCACAATTAAATTTTGAAGAGATCTGTGGCAGCCGATCTTTCATTCTTTGTTCGTTTATACTTTCATTCTAATGCAAATAACGTAAAAAAGTTGACCTAGATTTCATTTTATTTTATTAGAGATGACCCAATGGTAAAAAAAATTGTGGGATTACGTATATATACACACACTATTGTCTTTTTATGAATTACTGTTTACTTTAATTACTATTTGTTCTCTTCTTGCAAACATTTTTTTCCCTATGCTCAGGACCGATTGACCACTCCTTGGCGAATAATCGCACATTGTTATTATTCAGTATTAATTATTTGAAAATGTTCTTTACGATCGATATAGATTTACGTATAGTGTCATATAGTCGGATGATTTCCCGGCATTTTAAGCCCAAGATAAACATTTAGAGGCAAAAAGAAATAATTTTTCCTCCTAACTAAGGAGAATTATATGAAGACTTGAAAATGACAACTAGATAGGGACAAAAATAGAAATTTTACAGGATGGACCAGAAAAGTTTTCTAATATATTATTATTAGTATACCATTAAGCCATTTCCCTTTCGGGGTAGGCGTTGACTCGCTCGGTTGGAAAGTAGTAGTGTTGGGAAGGAGGTATAGATATCTTTTTTTTTAGATTGTTCTAGAATTTTCGTGTTATTTATTTATTTAAATAACACGTTCGTACCGCAACACTGCTTCGACCCAGGTTGCTGATCAACCTCTCTAGCGATCACCCCAAGTATCCAAGGTCTTTTGCTTCAGGCGTCATTCACACTACTCACATTCTTTTCATGAATTATTCGTCGCCACACCTTTCTGTCCTGGCATACTTCTCTAGCTTCCTTCACGTCCATGCATTTGTTCATGTAATCTCTCCCGTTTCTATGGCTTCTTATGTCTTTTCGGATCAAGGTTTCATTCACACATTCTAACCATTCTTTCGGCGGTCTGCCTCTTGTCATACTGCCATTTACTTTACCTTTATACACATGTTTCGTTAGACTTTCATTTTTCATTCTTTTAACATGTCCGAACCATCTTAACTGATTTCTTTTCCATGTGTCAACTATTGTCTCTGTTGCATCACATTCTTTGAGGATTATTTCGTTTCTCACTTTGTCCATTAGTGTTTTCCCGCAGATTGTGCGCAGAGAGGTCCATGTCTTGCTACCGTATAGCACAGTCTGTAAAAATATAGAATTATGTATTGCCCTTTTAGCTTTATTTGATATATTTTTACTTCTGATAATAGGTACTGCTCTACCGATAACCTTCTTACCCTCGTTCATGCGCCTATTTAACTCCCCATCTATCTTCCCGTCACTAGTGAATAGGCTACCTAGGACAATGTTGCACATTGTTTTTTCACCTTTTCCTTCAAACTATATGATTTTTGTTTTATTTATGTTAATTTTGAGGCCCATGTTCTTCATGCTAGTATTTAGTTTGCTCAACATTCTTTGCAAGCCTTCGATTGATTCTGCTATAAAAGCCTTGTCATCTGCGAAAGCTAACCCACGCACCCTCACTGTATCGAGATCTACACCTTCTTCGTCTAAGAGGGCCATTCTTAGACACTTAGACTTCCCATATATTTTCTTTTGTTATTTTCATTACTCTGCGGATAAGTATTTTTGAGTATATTTTATTTACGGTGCTTGATAAGCTGATACCTCTGTAATTATTGCAGTTGCTTTTATCTCCTTCCCCTTTGTATATTGGTACGATAATCGCGTTTCTCATATGAATTCGCCACTGTGTTTAAGCATTTCAGCGCTAATACTGTCTACACCAGCAGCTTTGCCGTTTTTCAAATTCTTAATTATATCTCTAACTTCAGTGACACATTCATTCTCAATTGAGTTTTCAAACTCTCTATGTTCTAGGTCGCAGTTCTGTTGCCCTATATCTTCACCTCGTAATAATTCTTTAAAAGAGTCTTGTAAAGCGTCTACTATCCCGTCTGTATCATATAGCACAGGCCTGCCCAAACTGGGGAAATCGACTCATTTGCCACATGTTCGAGTTCCACCACCACTTCCCTCTTCTCGGGTCCAGAGGCTTGGGAGGTAATCGCTCTCGTGAAGTTGAATGATTAGAGATCGGTGTTGGTGGTTAAAATCCCATATGGAAAATGAGTCGGTTTCCCCAGTTTAGGCAGGCCTGATATAGCATTTCACCTTTACGGTTTCTCATGCTCACAAACTTTGCACTTTTACTTTCCTTCATCTCTTTAAATAATAGTGTCTTGTTTTCTTCAAATTCGTTTTGTATTTTCTTTTGTCCTTCTGTTCTTATTTTATCTTTACCCTCATTGACTAGTCGTTTAACTATCCTATTTTTGTGTCTTTAATCATTTTCGATCCTATTTCTCTCCTCATCGCTAAGACCTGTGATGTTCAACGTTCTCTTGTACGCTTCTTTCTTTTCTTGTCAAGCTGCCTCAATTTTGATCATTCCACCATGCAGCATCAGAATATCTTCCCACAACTGCCATACCACACACTTCAGTCGCTGTTTTAACAATGATATCCCTTATTTCCGCATTTTCGGTTCCTGCATATTTTCGATTTGATTCGCGTTCGTTTCGTTTGTTTGGTTCTCTTGCTTCTCCATCCGACTCCTAAGTTTATTTTGGAGACTAGAAGGTAATAGTCAGTATTGCATTCAAAGCCCGTCATGACACTTGTATCTGTTACCAGTTCTCTTACTCTTTCATCCGCAACAATGAAGTAAATTATACTGTGGTTATTTCCTTTATGCGAAATGTACATGTGGATTATTTTATGTCTAAACCAAGTATTTGTAATAACTAGACCCTTTTCTACGCGTAAGCTAACTATCCTCTCCCCGTTATAATTTTTTCTTGAATACCCAAAATTTCATAGCACCCTTTGTGTATCTGTACCCTGACGTTGGACGCCGACCCATACGTTCATATCTCCTAGCAGAATGATTCTTTCACCCTTGTCGCAAGTACTCGGATCACTATCAACTGGGGCGTAGCACGCTATGATAAATAATCTTCTAATTCCTACCTTCATTCTAACCCACAGAAATCTGGGCGATCCATATCCTTGATTTTTGAGATGTTGTCTTGCTTTTTCATTCACGATCAAACTGACCCTTTGACTACCATGTGATTTACTATCTACTCCCGACCATATTTCAATACCGCCGTTCAACACCCCATTTTCTATGTTTCTACTTTCGCATCCCTTTTTCTTTGTATCAGGTACACATAAAATATCTAGCTTCCTTACGTGCATAGTTTCTTGTAATTCCCTTATCTTAAGATGATTCAGCCCTCTAGCATTCCAAACACCCAGTCTCCATTCATCGCCTGAAACTCAACCTTTACATTTACCGTGTGTATGCATTTCGTCAATCAAAGTTTCAGTTCATTCCAAGGCCATTTTATTGTTTGTATTATTTCTTGCTTAGATTGTACACCCACGTACCAACTTATGCGCGAAATTTATTTGACGAGTCGAAATCATGTCCAAGTTAAGTAGTGATTAGTCGTATAAAAACAAGGTATTTCTGTACAAAATCCTGACAATATAGTAGACTTCTTTTGGCCTGTTAAATGTGTATGTATTTAAGGAACTATGAAAATATGAGAATGGCAACCGGCAAAAGAAATGGATCATTCTAAATAAATATTTCCTTCGATTGTAAATTTCTGATTATTATCACATTAAACTTCCGAAAAAATGCTACATTAAATTTGTTGTATTTCAACAATTCAAGTTTTTTAAACAATGGTGGCATTTTTGTAGGTCAATTAAATATTTGATTAATTTTAAGACTTGGTTCTTTGATTTAATTAATATTTTCTGAACTTTGTTATTCGTAGGGTAATGGAAATTACAGAAGAAAAGATATGGGAAGTCCAAAGTGGATATATCCCAGGAAGATCATGTACGGATCAAGTATTTAGCTTAAGACAGATCACAGAAAAAAGTTTGGGAGTAAGGAAAAAAGTTTTCTGTGCATCTGTTGACCTAGAAAAAGCGTGTGACAAGGTGGATAGAAGTAAACTTTGGGAAGTCCTGAAAGAGTACGGAGTCAATGGATGGCTCTTACAAGCAATAAAAACAATCTATGTTGGCAGCAAAACGAGTGTAAGGGTTAATGGGAAACTGAGTGCCTGGTTCGATATAATTCAAGTTTATAGACAAGGATGCGTTACGTCGGGTCAAGGTACGTGGGTTAGCTTTCGCAGATGACAAGGTTTTTATGGCAGTCAATCGAAGACTTGCAAAGAATGTTGAAAAAAGTGAATATAAGTATGAAGAACAAGGGCCTCAAAATTAACGTAAATAAAGCAAAAATTATGGTGTTTGAAGATAAAGGTGAGAAAACAATGTGCAATATTGTCCTAAATGATGTGAAAATAGAGCAAGTTGATAAGTAGGTATATCTTGGTAGCCTATTCACTTGTGACAAAAAGATAGATGGAGAGTTAGATAGGCGTATAAACGAGGGTAAGAAGGTTATCGGTAGAGCAGTACCTATTATCAGAAGTAAAAATATATCAAATAAAGCTAAAAGGGCAATACAGTAAACTTCAGTTTATTTTAAAGATCGCTTATTTTAAAGTTGACTTAGTTTAAACCCACTACACGCACTTATTTTAAATTGCGCAGTTCCGTCATTTCCCACCACGGTCCCCGTACACTCTCCCCCGCGTCAGTGGATGACCAATAAAAAAAAAGAGGCTCGAATAGCGCCCTCGTTGGTTTAAATTGAGTATTTTTTCACGACGTCATTGGTACTCTACCTCAAATTTCGTATAGTTGATTGTGTTTCGCGACACACTTGAAACACTTGAAAAATATTACTATCGAGATCTTTATAACGTACCTTTACGTTTCGGAGATTTTCTCCAAAAAGTCGTATGCAGTTGCAGTACCATGTACTAACCTTCCTGGCGGCTGACATTTCCACCTATCGACGTCATGCCACAAAACACACTATTCCGCAAAATATTTGCGTTGTTTTTTGATTCTATAATATTGATTTTTAGTTGGCAAATTATCGTACGCCAACAAAAACACTTGAAAGGCACTTGAAAAACACTGATGCATGCATGAAGACTAACGGACCGCGACTGTTTCAACTGCGCAATAAGCCGGATATCCACTCGCCTAAACTGTTTCCATAATATTGCGCAATATATGTACTCGACAGAGTACTCGCGCACTCGGCCCTCCCGAGGCGAGAGTCGCAACCGTCTCTCGCCCTACACGTTGAGAAACTGCGTTAGCCAACAGTTTTAGGAATGTCGAGTGTATTTATTGGTATTATTATTGGTAGTATTCATTATTGATTACAAATTTTCCGTGCTTTTCGCTTGAAAAAGTTGCGTACAGGCGGTGCATCATCGATACAAGAACGGGGCAGCCAATGAGCGTCGTTGACCTTAAAGTAAACGGAAGTTTACTGTGTATAATTCTAAATGTATACCGACTGTGCTGTACGGTAGCGAGACGTGGATCTATCAAGAAAAGGATAAGAGTAAAAGTAACTTGATCAACATGAAATTTCTGCGCATTATATGCGGCAGAACACTTGTGGACAAAGTGACTAAAGAGATAATCCTCCAAGAATGTGGTCTAGAAGAGACACTTGTTGATATATGTGAAAGAAATTCTTTAAGATGGTTTGGACATGCTGAGAGAATGAAAGATGAACGAATAAAAAAACAAGTGTATCAAGGTAAACCCAATGGCAGTGTTCTCAGGGGCAGACCGAGAAAAAGAATGGTTACAATGTGTAAATGAAATCCTAATTCGAAGAAGCATAAGCTATAGAAATACGAGAGCTTGCTAATAAAAATGCATGGACGTAAAGCGAGCTAGAGAGGTATGCCAGGAAAGAAAAGTGTGGCGACAAATAGTTTATAAAAAGAGTGTCAGTGGAGTAAATGACGCCTGAAACAGAAAACCTTGGATACTAATGGGCCCCAGTCGGGAGCTTAACATAATGACATTGTGAGACTGATGATATATACCGGGACAGCCTTGTGCAGACTATTCAATAATCCAAGTCTAACAAAAAATGCTTTCGACATATTGGGCTGTAACCATCTTAAGCCTGAGACAAAAATCAGATATAATAATATCAATAATAATTGTCCCCAGGAAAGTCTAGAATTTTTCTTATTTTTCTTATAGAGTAAACGCCGTCGAAATTCAAAACCATCATGAGGCTTAGAATAATTATTCTTGGAAGAAATAAGTAACTGTATAGAAGGAGAATATTGAAGGAATCACTTTACAGTAATGGTTGGGGATTTAACATCTTGCCACTTTACTTATCAACAACTCGCAGTTCATTCAAGATGCACCCTAAGCTTCGTGAAAACACAACTCATGTACTTTATCGCCCGTTTCAATTCATCGGTGTGGTTATTTAATCAAACATCTCCCAGCTGGTGTGATGTTCTTCAAGAGGCGAGGTGAGGGTGCGACCCCTGGTTTAGCCACAGAATCCGACCCCATGATTCCGCGGCACTCGGCACCAGGAGCAGAACCCATAAAAGCCCTACAATCCACTGATATCATCGGATCACCGTACACACTTACTTTTCCGTCCATTTACCGCTTACAGGACAATTCGTGATACAGGGTGAGAAACAATATGCCACTTATTCTTGAACCCAACGCTGGGGTTGAAACCGGATAATCATTACTCCATAAACAAGAGCTTTTCCGCAAGTAACCTTTTTCAGATTTTCAAATTTTGTTTGCAATTAGAAAAAACTGTCTAAAAGTGATCAGGTTTAAATGTTCAATTGAAACTGATTAAAAATATATAAACAAATGCAATGGAAAAATTGACCACATCAACTATATGATTCTTTATTCCTAAATTAATCTGTTAAATAAATTCATTGTTGATCAGAATTAATACAGATAGACTAAGAAAACAAAAACATTAAATTTTGGTCTTAAAATTATTATATTTTTTTAAAATAACAATGATAACAATGACTGTAAACTTCACAAAAGTCAAATCTGCCTACTTTCAGAATCTGTTGCACACGATATTCTTTGTAACAAATGCGGGGAATCATCGATTTGAGAAATAATAAAACAAATTTTCCAGAAATTAATGGAAAATTGATAAATTACCGGAAATTTCAGGCATTCCAAAATTTCCACAAATTTACGGTAAGTTATGGTAATTTGTCCTTAATTTATGGTAATTTATCAGTCATTTAGGGTAACTTATCACTTTGAGTAAGTCCAATTCTGAATCGCAATGCACTAGAGCAACAGCTAGAAGAAGTAATCTGACTCAAAGTGCTCAAGCCCAGAAGCTATAAAAAGTCTTTTCAACTGTTTTTTACCACAGTTTCGGACTTGGTCATTTCCCGCACGCTATATACAGTTGCCAAAAAGCGAACCCTCCGTGTATACGTTACGAAGAAACTATTTCTGCAATCGAAAATATAAATTGTTTTCCATACAAAATCATCTTTTGATCAACTGATGTCATGCCAATATTAACTTGTACCTATATACTAGGCGCGGATCTAAAATGGTGGCAATTCGGCTATCGCCCCCCAGGATTTGTTGACTTACCTTAAATTTTTTCTTTTTCACTGAGAAATGAAGAAAAACTATAAAAAGTATGCAATTTCATAATCCCAAAAAATAATAAAAAATGCTTAAATAATATTTTAAAGATTGCAAAATATATATAATAATATTATATGTGTAAAATAGTACATATACACACCA
>CAKNWT010186761.1:0-13677 GCA_932066315.1 Andricus coriarius
AAATCGGCCCAAAAAAGTTGAGGACCATGAATTACAGGCTCTTTTGGATGAGGACGATACACAAACACAAAAAATGCTTGCCGAACAGTTAGGTGGTACTCAAACGGCCATTTCCATGCGTTTACATGCCATGGGAAAGATCCAAAAAATGGGAAAATGGGTACCCCATGAATTGAACGATAGGCAGATGGAGCGACGCCAAAACACATGTGAAATCTTGCTTGCTAGACACAAAAGAAAGTCGTTTCTGCATCGTGTGTTGACTGGAGACGAAAAGTGGATTTATTTTGAGAATCCGAAACGAAGAAAATCGTGGGTGGATCCCGGACAACCATCAACTTCTTTCTCAAGACCTAATCGCTTTGGACGCAAGACGATGCTGTGCGTTTGGTGGGATCAGCAGGGTGTCGTCTACTATGAGCTATTAAAACCTGGTGAAACTGTCGATGCTCACCGCTACCACCAACAACTAATCAAATTGCGCTGTGCTTTGCGTGAAAAAAGGCCGGATTATGAAGAAAGACATGAGAAGCTGATTTTTCTTCACGACAACGCCCCATCGCACACGTCAAAAATGGTCCAAAACTACTTGAAAACACTCAACTGGGAGGTGCTACCTCATCCCGCTTATTCACCAGACCTGGCCCCTTCTGATTACCACCTGTTTTCGTCGATGGGTCACGCGCTCGCTGAACAACACTTCGATTCGTACGAAGACATCGGAAAATGGCTTGACGAGTGGTTTGCATCGAAAGATAAAGACTTTTTTTTGACGTGGTATACACAAATTGCCCGAGAGATGGGGAAAATGTATAGAAAGCGTGGGAAAATACTTTGGATAAAGTTTATTTTATTTTCTGCAAAAAAAAACTACTTTCTTTTGCCTTAAAAACAGCGGATTTAAGCTTATACACCTGGTATTTTAAAGGTATGTAATTTGGCAAAAAAATCACAGAATTTTTGTTTTCAAAACCCAAAACCTGCAGAACCCTTAATTATAAATTGTCGAAGCCAAAAAATCTTCAATTTCAAAGGTTTACAATTTAAATTTCCATAATTTTGAAGAGTTACAATGGAAAACTGTTGGATTTAAATGATATATAAATAGAAAATCCTAACTTTTTATGATTTTGAAGATGAAAAATCAACTTTTTAATTCTGAATATTTGAAGTCTTTGAAATTCCTATCTATAAACTATTGAAATGAATAAAAAAAGTTCTATGAATCTTTTAAAATTTCTTAAAATATTTAAAATCCTTTGATATTTTTTGAAATCTCTTGAAACTTTTTAAATCTCTTGAAAGTGCCTGCAAATCTTTTACAATAACCTAAAATATTTCAAATCCTTCGAAATCCCATTAAATTACTGGAATCCACTAAAAATTTCTTTGTAATCTTCCAAAATAA
This sequence comes from Andricus coriarius, assembly GCA_932066315.1. Classification (NCBI taxonomy): domain Eukaryota; kingdom Metazoa; phylum Arthropoda; class Insecta; order Hymenoptera; family Cynipidae; genus Andricus; species Andricus coriarius. Next base: position 1,409 of record CAKNWT010186761.1, read on the forward strand.
CCTAAAGTATTTCAAATCCTTTTGAATCTTTTGAAATATTTTAAAGATCTTAAAAATGCCAAGAAATTTTAAAAAATACTTTAAATATTTCAAATCATTTCATTATTTGATTCTCAATTGATGCTCAGGATCAATTAAATAAAAAATTTTAAAAAATCAAAAAAATAATCCATCGAATTAAGTAGAAGTGAGTGAATTTAGAAGAATTTAAGTGAATTTTAAAAATTCAAAAGAATCCCAAAGCATTAAAAGAATTGCAGGATAAATTGATAAAAATTCATGTTGAATTCGAAAAAAATAATTTTAAATCTCTTCAAATCTTAGAAACCCTACGAAATACCTCACCTCTTTTGAATAAATTCTTTAAAATCCACTAAATTTACAGATTTGTATAACTTTCATGATTGAAATAAATCGAAACATATTTTTTAAATTATCAATATGATAATAAATTATGTATGTTATTAGAGGTTCTGTTTTTTTATATCAGGTAATCAAACATTTTACCTTAGATTGCGCTTTATTTGAGGTTTAGTATTTTCAATGGGATTGCCATTAATTTTTTCACGCCATTCTCTTGCCGCCTTAGCTCTTTTTTCTTTTGTTAATCTTTTCTCTTCTTTTAAAAGTATTGATGATGGATTCGATTTTTGACCTATATACTTTTGGCTAGTTCGCTTTTTATTTTATCCGATTTTCTTTTTTCATTCGCTCCGAGTTTAATGAACAAAATAACCATTAAAACAGTAAGACCTTGAGAAACCATCCGGGTATCTCAAATTTCAGTTCATAACCCTACTTCCCCGAGGAAGATGTGATTTGAAGACCTAGATTACCAGGAAGGACCTTTGGAATAACATCCACCTCATTACTTTTCAATCATTGTAATATGAATTTTTCATTACTGAATAATAATTCGCATTATTAAATTTAAATGAAAATTAAAACGACGTTACAAACTTTTGTAACTTTGTAACTTTTACAATTAAATAAGTAATTCTATGCACCATTTTCAATTTAATCCTTGCCTTATATTCAAATAAATAAATAATATTGATTGTATTTATTAGTATTAAATAATTACGTATTTATTCACCAGTTTCCTCTTTTTAAAAATATGCAACCTTTTTCCCCATTTCTATTTTTTCTATCACGTTTCAAAAGTAGAAGAAAATTCAAACAATGAAGAATTCTCATAAGCATGAAGTTGCGAGCAATTAAAACAATACTCCCGGGACATTATTTAAGTTCGCTAGTACATACCACTTTTCAATCTGAAGTTAGCAAAGTAAAATAGTATGAACGATGGCATCAAAACAAGACGATTTGGTATTATAACAGGATGCTAAAAAAGTGATGCTCAATTAAAATGGAACCATAGTTTTTACAGTGTTCATCCGCAATAACAAAGTCAATTATACTTCGATTATTTCCTTTACACCATGTGTACGTGTGCATCATTTTATGTCGAAGCCAAGTATTTGTAATAAATAGGTATCTGTATCCTGACGTTGGACGCCGACCCATCCGTTCATATCTCCTAGCAGAATTATTCTTTCACCTTGATCGCAAGTACATATTGTATCATTTAAAGTGTCCCAGAGTGGCGTCTTTGACTTCCTTCGGATCGCGATCAACTGGGGCATAGCACGCGATGATAAATAATCTTCTGATTCCTAACTTAATTATAGCCCAAAACAATCTAGAGTTGTTTTAAATATTTTCAAATTAAATTTTGTTTAGGACTTCTAAATATTTCAATATATAATAAATATTTGTAAATAAATCTTTGAAGAAGGTTTAATACTCTAAACAGAACCTCAAAACAAACTTTTTTACTTTATGTATGATATGCAATTTCAATTTGTCCGAAACAAAGATAAACTAAATATTTTGATGAAATGAGAATCAAAATGTTGCTGTTACCACATTATCATTTGTTTTCGAAGATTTTTTCTTTGAATATTCATAACTTTTCACTTCACATATTCCTTAGCACATATTAACGAGCTATCACATCATTGTACGTATTCTGAGCGATAACGAATTTCTGTAAAATATATCTACTCTTTTGTGCCACCTGCTTTCACTTCTTTAATAAGCTGATATTGATGAGCGAACGTTAAACGCTTCCTTATATTTTTCGGTGACATTTTTTCAACTGACTGAAAATGATTGTTCTGCGACATTTTTGCAACTGAGTGAAAATGACTGAAGTAGACGACGCGATTAACCGCCGTGGGTACTGCCTGCTTCTTTTATACACCCCTGCGTTGTTGCGGAGTTGCTCCGCTGACCACGCCGCGCCTCTCCCTGGCACCCTTGCATACCTGGTCTAGTCTATCGGGAACGGGTAAAGTGGGACTGCAGCTTATTTCAACTTTTTTTATTTTCACCCATATACTACATTCGTTATCTCATGGATTATATTATATCAGGCCTGTTCTTTGAGATATTAATTTTTACAAGTCAGTTTGAAGGACAAAAATTTAGTTACTCAATTCGTTGAAACTGATGTCGACATTTATTTTAAACTATATAAACTTCAGAAGCTGAATAACTGAAAAAAAATTTCAGTTTTCTTTTGATCCGACATTTTTTTATCTCCCCTTTTTTATCCTAATCTTTTTTATCTTAATTCCTTTTTATGGGTAATGTTTTACTCACTTGACATATCGGCATGCATTTCTTTTTAAAATGTAGGCAATAATAGCCAGAGCGACATAGGCGTATTTAGATCCGCACCTGTCAATCACAGCCGCCTGCAAACAAGAAAATGTATTGATAGGGTTACGAAAAGTGATATTTTTGAAACCTCGCAAACCAATGTTACTTCATGCTCTGACTACGAAACTGGTCATAGAAAACCCCGAAAAAGTAATTTTCAAGGTTATAACTAGAAAAGTTAGTTAAAGTAGGCACCGGGCGCCTAGGAAAAAGGGGTTCGTATCTTTTTAAGATAGTTGATAGAATCTTGAACAAAATTGTTTTTAATTAAAAATTCTTTTCAAATTTTTCACAAAAATTTTGTTTCAAATCAAAGAATTGAATTAAAATTTATAAATATATTTGGGTCCTATATCCATATTGGACCCTATGTCTATATTGAACCCTATGTCAATTTTGGACCCTGTGTCAATTTTCAGCCTATGTCAATATTCACCCCTTGGTTAATTTTGGGTTCTACGTCATTTTTGGGCCCTATGTTCATATTGGTTTGTACGACGGACGTCCGGACGGACACCAGACCGAAATTATAAGGGTTTCTACCCGAGGCCACGAAACCCTAAAAAATAAGAAATGAAGAAGTTGTATGAGTTTTAACCAGGTTGTTTATACTAAACTGGTACCCGTAAAAGACAATTACCGACACTGACGATTTTTTTACCGGTTTTTTTAAAAAGTATAATATTTTGAATGTGGAGTCTAGACTAGGAAAACAATTAATATGTTTGAGTTAGCAAGCTTTGAAACATTATATTATTATATTACAAGAAATATATTAGCACCATCGATGAATTAAATAATTAAACAATAATAAAAATATAATTAATCATTTCTTGAATTTGTGTCTATGGTCTATAAATTGGAATAATAATTCGAATTTTTATTTTGTTTTCTTATATTTAAAATTCAGTGGATATACTAAATTAAATTTAAACCGCTTCAAATGCTTAACTTTTCAATTAAAAATATTGAATTTTCAAGCAGATAAAAGAATTTTCAACCAAAAAGATTAATGTTCTAGAAAAAAGACAATTTTCCTATAAAATACATGAATTCTAAATCAAGTAGTTGAATTCTCAACTAAAAAAAAAAAATTCAACCAAATGAACAATGAAAAAAGTAATTTCCCACAAAAAAAAATAAATTTCCACCAGAATGATGAATTTTTAACTAAAATGATGAATCTTTAACTGGGATAGATGAATTTCAAACCAAAAAGATGAATTTGTAGAAAAAGAGTTTAACTCTGAATTAAATATGTAGTTTATTTTTTAAGAAAAAGATAAATTTTTGAACAAGAAGATTAATTTTCTACCAAAAAAGTGATTTTTGAACAAAATAAATGAGTTTTTACCTTCAATTTTCAACTAAAAATGAGCCGAGCTCATGAATGTTTAACTGAAATAGTTGAATTTCAAGCAGCAACAAAAATGAATTTTCAACTAAAATGTTGAACCTTTAACTGTAATAGTTGAATTCTTATCCAATACGATGAACTTTCAACCAAGAAGATTAGTTTCTACCAAAAAAACTAATTTTCGGCAAACTACATACATTTTCAACTAAACAATCTGCCCGCCGGGCGGGCACATTCTCATCGCGAGCTTTGCGCGCGGCTCGGAAGTTTGAGCGCGCCTAGGACACGTGACTGATGGCTGTCGCGCTTCGCTCTCGATAATATATGTATCTCACGCTTCGCGCTCGGTCTCTGTACTTCCCCCATGTTTGTGCACAGATCTTTTAATGTTAATGTTAAAGCATCTGCAACTTTAATTTGCTGATTGTGAATTCTCTTTTGTTAAAGCTCTTTCGGCTTTAACGAACACATTCTCATCACGTGTCGTGCTTCGCAGTCAATTTCGTGCTAAATTCGAACTTTTCTACATTAGGTTCAACACTATTATGTCAAATGTATATTATATTTATTGCTGCACCTCAGCCTGGGACTGCTAATTCAGATATTGCAAAATAAAGTATACATTTTATTTATCATGATAACTTTAATATTTGTTTCTTATTTTTCATTAAATTTTATCCTCAGCTACACTGAAAAATGTATCATTTCAATAAATTTATATTGTTAAAATTCATAATATGCATTAGTATTGAAACAAACATATTTGCATTGTCTTGTTTTCATAATTAAAAAAATTGCTCATACTATAAAAAACAAAATTTTTGTTAATTATCATTTTATTGCAACTTATGTCTTTTCACCTTATATTTAATTTGTTTACTTTTAATGTCATTTTTTGTGATTTAAACCAAAAATACGCGTCCTAACGTAAAGTGGTTATAATAAAAATGTTACAAAAAAGTTTAAAAAAAATTTGTAGATCATTTTCCATTGAACAACTTTTTTCTATTAATTTTTTTGTCGTCTCTTGTGTGTTTCTTCAAAAATTTAATTTTCTTATTTTTATTGCTATTGTTAACGATTATAACAAAAAATAAGTTTCTTTCAAATAATTATTTATGACGTTTCTCAAAAATTAATTTCTTTCAATTTTTTAAATTTTATTTTCTAAGATTAAAACAAAAACCACGCATCCTATCAAAAAGTGATCCATAACAAATTTGTAGATCTTTTTTATATGCCCATTTTTTGTCTCTTCATCTTTTTTCATATATTGCATAATTTGACCGCAAAATGGAAATTTTCATTTTTCATTATTTTTTTGTGCGATCAAAATTTGAATGTTTGATTTTTCATAAAATTCAAAAAGTTGTTATGTCAATATTGTATTGTGTTAAAAAATCGACGATTTTCTTCTCTTGACTTTTTTTCATATCTTACATTTATTGGGTTAAAATGTTCATTTTCATCGATTCTTTGGAATTTTGAAAATGCTATAGCTCCGGTTTTTTTCATCCAAAAAAGTCATTTAAATAAATTGTTTGTCTTTTTCAATAATACTAAAAACCGTAAATAGAATTGTTAAATCTTTAAAAAAAGTGGTCTTAACAAATTTTTAAAATGTGTTCACTTTTTGAATTTTCATCCAAAATGGCTGGCTAACAATCTTGAGCTTCATTTTGAGACATTAAAAGAGTATACCAAACCCCAATTCAATACGTTAATTCTTTTGAAAGTTATCGTGATAACAAACGAAAAACCTACAGACTAACAGACAGACAGGCTAAGTAAAAATATGTATATACAACCAGAATGATCACATTTCCATTTTAAAAAAATAGATTTTCAACAAAATATATAGTGCAAGTTTCCACTGGAATAGTTAAATTTTCAGTAGAAAAAAATAAATTTTCAGCCAAAGGAAAAACAAATTTTCAACATAATAGCACTTTTTCAAACTTAAGAGATGAATTTTCAATTAAAATACATGAATTTTCAACGAAAGATAAGATATATACAATGTCAGTTAAAAAAATAATTAATTACCAAAAAATACGAATTTTAAACAAAATAGTGAAATGTAGTAATATAAATCTACTTTTTCATCACGCATGCACGGAATATGCCACAATGCGAAGGGAAAACCGCGTTTTTCCTGAAATTTTCAAGTTTTCTTTCAATTTTCACTTAGAGTAAGGTAATAATGAATGCAATTTAGCAAATACACTTTTTAAAATAAATTATTATTGCTTATAACAATCTTCTCCTATTTGAACGCAAGATAGTTGCGGTTTTTTCTATCATTAGACTATTGTTTATAACTATTTTCTTCTATATTATTGTTAAAAAGTTGCGTTTTTTTCTAAAAAATTGAACATTTTGTCCACTTTTTACTTATAGTGAGATGATAATTAATGTAAATTATCAAACATAATTGTTTAAACAATTTATTATGGATTATAAATATCTTGTCTTAATGTAATATTCGAAAGCTGCAGTTTGTTCTGAAATTGTGAGCTTTTCTTTGTCCTTTTAATTAGAAAAAAATAATAAATATTAATTTAAGAAATTTGTATTCTCATCGGGGATAGTAATGACCTATCAGATGAAGATACTTATTACATTACGTGGAAATAGGAATCCACTCTACCGATCTAAGATACCCCTCAAATTCAGAATTTTTTCATTTTTCTACAATTTTAATATTGAATTTTATCTTTGATTCCCAGCGGGGTGAAAGAGATCTTTTTTTTACAGATAAAATTCAGTAATAAATATTAATATTAATTTAAACAAAAAGTCTCACAGTAACTTCTTTAAGAAAAATTTATATTTAATGTGATCCATATAGAAAATTTAAAGAATATTTCCAATATCCGTTTTATTAATCTATTGTCCATTTATTATTTGTTCATAACCGAAATGTTAAAGCAAATTAAAAGATTTCAGATGAAAACCGCAGCTATCTAGTATTAATATAAGAGAAGATAGTAACAAACGATAATAATTTGTTTAAATATTCATTTTTGTTATATTGCATTAATTTTTACCTCGCTCTAAGTAAAACGTGGACATAAAGGTGAATATCTTGGAAAAAGCGCAACTTTCTAGCATTATTCAAACATAATATTGTTAAAAATAATAGTAAATAGTTTAAAAAATCATGTTTGTTGAATTCAATTAATTATCACCTTACTCTAATTGCAAATTAGACAAAAAGTGGAAAATCTTAATAATAAACTGTTTAAAGAATTTATGTAAATATCTATTTATTAGTAAAAAGTATTATTTTATGTATAACAAGCAAGTTGTATTTAAAAACGAAGTGTCTCCTCGTCCTGAATTTCCCGGACGACTAGTTTACCCCCTTTTCATAATGAGCGCCAGAAACTCGCAAAACCCATATTTTAATTTATGGTTTTTTGGGACCCTATAAAACAGACTCATAGGGGTGATGTTTAAAAAGTAATTTTTCTTTTGTATTCTATAGCTAATTGTGAGAAGAAATATTGAGTTTCAATTCGATTCACCAAATATTGACGATTCAGAATAAAGTTTACAAAAGCGTCTTTTTTCTTATGGGGAAGACGTATTAAACTTCATGGGGCTTGCGTAACCTCCAAGTATCATTGAAAAAAACGCATTTTTGTTTTTTGTGGATTCGGATAAATTTAGGGGTGATATGCATAAAAATTAAAAAAAAATCCAATGCATTTTCGGGTGACTCTAGAAGACACCCTGGAAGTATACAGCATTATTCTTCTTTTTGAAATCCAGGTATAACTGTTCAAAATAATGCATGCATTTTTAGTTGGAAAAATTACAATAAAACCATGTTTGTACGCTTTTGACGTAGGTGAAGAAGTAATAATAAATCTGCAAGAATGTTACAATTTATCATCATTATTTGTATAATTTACTACATTATTTACTGAAGCAGTTACCAAATTGCTTATCACCTTTTTCTCAGATTATGTGCAGAAGTGGACCCTCGAGTACCTAAAGACTCAGCTAACTAAAAATCTTCTTCGACATAAGAAATCAATTGTACGAAATATTGCGTTGTTACAAACTAATCTTTTAACCTTAAATACACTTAAATGAGACTTGTTTCATATTCAATCTATTTATTCTCCTTCACGCGTTTTGAACGAGAAAGAAGACAAACAATCTTATATTCTACCTACTATATGCATTGTTAGTTGACAAAAGAAATCGAAAACTTTCCATACAATGTCACTTGCATTCTTTTCGATGAGACTTTTGATATTCATCAATTACATTCAATGAATAGATTTCAAATTTCTTTTTTAAAAATTTTGGTATCTTTCAAATATTTTTTCCTAAACTGAAACTTAGTTTATGAAAAATTGAAATTTCTTAATTTATAAGACTTTAAACATATTCAAAGTTTTTCCTTTCATTTAAAACAAAAGACGTAATTTTCATTCAATTTTAATTAAAAATGGATTATTTTATCCTCTGAACGATTATTTATTATTTGTATCGTTTTTATAAAAATTATTTTATTTAGGAAGTAGTAAATGCACTAAACACTAAACATTAAACTGAAAACTCTGAGATGTTTAAGGCCCGCCTTTTTTGCATATTATTTTCGATTTAAAAATTTTGGTTTCTAAAAACTAAACTCTTTGAAACCTTTCTGAAATCTTTGTAAAATCTTTGGAATATTTATGAAACCATTGAAACCTTTGTGAACATTTCTGAAATCTTTGATTGCTTAGAGTATTAATTCTAGTCACCTTAGAAAGGTGGAAGAGGTTCCAAAGTTTATTCATCCTCTACAATCATACATTAACCTTCAATAATGGAATGGAAAAACAGTATGAGTTTTAGATCATAAATTTTTTAAACAATGCACAAAAGGCGAAACTGCATAATAAAAACTGAATAATAAACCTTTCAAATTTGTTGTTGTTGAAAATGCAACTATTTTATTGGAAATTTAAGTATTTGTCAAAAAGAAACTTTTTTGCTGAAAATTCATATTTGCGAGTTGAAAACTCAGACGTCCCATAAAAAATTTGCCTCTCTGGCTTAAAAATTAAAGAATTTGGTTACATTTTTTGTACCTTGACTGAAGAATTATTCATGGCTGAAAATTTAATTCTTTTGATAAAAATTCTTCTTTCTGATTTATAAATTTATTTCGTTTGGTAGAAATTACATCTTTCTTGTTTCAAAATGCAACCCTTTGATTAATTATTAATCTGTTTTAGTTAAGCAATCTAATGTTTTGTTAAAAGTTCTTCTTTTTGGGTTGAAGATTCAACCACTGTATAGAAATTTTGTATTTTTGGCTTGAAAGTGCAACAATTTGGTTTGCTTTGTTTTCTTTCTCGACAGAAATGTGTTTTTTTTTGGTTAAAGATGCACCTATTTTGTTGAACATTCGTCTTTTTTGGTTGAATTTAACTATTTCAAAAAAATTAAAATTCTCATTTCATGAAATAACAACTATTACATTTTTCGTTGAGAATTCATGTTTTTTGGCTTAAATGATTATTCTTTGGTTAAAAAGTTAATTATTTTGTAGTAAATTCAACAATTTTGGTTCAAAGTCATATTTTTGTTGATAACTCAAAAGATTGGTTGAAAATTCGTATTTTGGCTTAAAAATTGAACAATTGGCTACAAAATTTAGTTAAATTTTATTTTTTTGGATGAAAAATCTTTTCTGGATGAAGTATAAACTATTACATTTTTTATTGGGACTTCATTTTTTTTTTGATAATGTAATTATTTGGTTGAAAATTCGTCCTTTCCGGTTGAAGATTCAACATTTTGGTTGAAAAATCAACTGTTTTGTTAAAAAGTCATCTTTTTGGATGAATTCAATTGTTTTTGATTGAAGATTAAGACAATTTTTCGTTAAAAATGTATCTACTTAGTTAAAAAAGCATTGTTTTTGTTTCAAGAATTATTATTTTAGTTGAACATTCACCTCTTGCTGAAAATTCGTCTTTTTTTGTAGAAAATTAATCCTCTTGGTTGAGAACTCATCTTTTTGGTTGAAAATTTAATTATTTGTTGTAAATTCATCTATTTTGTTAAAAAGGTTATATTTTTACTTGAAATATTATGAATTTAAAGCGTTTCAATTTATTATTAGTAAATACATTAATTTCTATTCTATTTTAAGATTGAAGCCTCGATAAAGATCAGTAGAAATTTACTAATTCAAGGAGCCGAAATATTTTCTAATTGAATAGTGGAAAACTAATTGCTTGGTAGAAAGAAATTATTCAGGACTGTATATAATAATTTCAAAAAAGTTATAAAGATGGTAAATCTGACAAATATAAAAGTTTAATAAAACGACGCGATGGTGTAACATTTTGAACTTTATTCAAACAATAAAAAGACAGATTGTGAAATTGTAAACATTACATGGCCTTTCTCCAATTTAAGCAAAATCAAGAAAAATCAGAATTTCTTACAATCTTGAAATTATAATGGATCAATATGGGCTATAATATAATTGCGCTTATTCAGGGTCTTGAAGTGCTACTTTTCAACAAAGTTCTGTTTCCGACTTAATTTTTTTTTTTAATTATATATTTTCCTAATTTTCCATAGCAAATTGCAATTATTCAGCAAACTTGGTAAAAATGACTTGCCTTGAATAAGCATCATATCAGCTTAAATAAGTATGAACTTGAGTGCCTAAGGAAGATTATTTTAATTGTACAGCTTTTTTACTTATCCAAAAGATACATTGAGGTCTCTCTAAATGAAAATTGGGAAATGTAACTAAATACTAGTGAAATTTTACAGATTCGATAAGCGAAAAGTGAGCCGCCATAGATTGGTAGAAAATTAGTAACGCGGTTAGGCGAGATATGTCCTAATTCAATAGTGGAAAACAACTAATTGCTTGATAAAACTAAATTAATGTACTTAGGATTGTATATAATAATTAAAAAATGGGTTTAAAAATGGAGAATGTGAAAAATAAAAACGTTTCATAAAATTACGCGATGGTGTAACATTCTTAACTCTATTGTAATAAGATGAAGGTTACATTGTGAAATTATGAACGTGACGTATCCTGCCTCAATTTAAAAACATTGCCTTCCAATTATTTGAACAAAGTTAAGGAAAATGAGAATATTTTAGACTCTATACATTACAATCTATTAATGGAATCGAAATTAATTATACATATTCAGGGTCTTCATGAGCTACGTTTCAGCATAGTTCTGTTTACAATTTACAAATTTTTTTTACATGTATATTTTCCTTATTTTCCGTAGAAAATTTCGATTATTTAGCAAACTCACTAAAATTTAGTTACCTTGAATGATCATCAGCTTGAATACGTATGCAATTGAGAGCCTAAAGAAGGTTATTTTAATTTCATAGCTTTTTTCCTTATGCAAAAGGTACTTTGAGGTGTCTTTAAATTTTTTTCTGAAATTTTAAACTTTTGTCCACTTTGTACTCAGAGTGAGGTGATAGTTGATGCAATTTAGGGAACACAATTGTTTAAAAAAATTATTATTGCTTACAACTATCTTCTTCTATATTAATGCTAAATAATTTTATTTTTTTCTTAAATGGTCAACTTCTTGTCCACTTTGTACTTAGAATGAGGTACTAATTAATGAAAGTTACCAAATATAATTACTTAAAACATTGATTATTGTTTATAACTTAAAAAAATGCTAGCCAGTTCCGGTTTTTTCTAAAATCTCCAGTTTTGCTTGTACTTTTTAGTTATGAACAAATAATAAACGAACATCAGAAAAAATAATTTTTAACATAATTGTATTTTTTCCAAGTGAACTATTTGTACTCTTTTGCTATTGTTTTAAAAATATGAATTTAAACAAAAAGGCTATTTTACAGTAGAGATCGAAACAAAGAATAGAATAATTAGGGGCAGATGGGAGGAGTAGATCTGTAAATTACTTGCAAAAATTTTGTTTTGAAGTAGACTTACTGCAGTTAAAAAATTGCATCGGGTGTTCTGTTACCACTTCTAGCAAAAACTGTTTCTGACCTTCGTCTCTAGAAAGAATTTCACAGATATCTGTTTTATTTCAGAAAAATATATTCAGAGAAAAGGAAGCGATTTTTTAAAAAAGAATTCTTTTTATTGTTTATTTAATATTTTTCGATAACTACAAAGCGAAAGCAAGGTTAAAAATTTCAGAAAAAG